>NW_019384218.1:487972-508859 GCF_000648655.2 Copidosoma floridanum
TTTTTTTTTTTTTTTTTTTTTTTTTTTTTTTTTTTTTTTTTTTTTTTTTTTTTTTTGACATACAACAAGTACTCGAAAACAAGTTACGGAGGTGAACTTTTCCTGCTGCTGGAGTCAGGGAACTCGTCGTCGACGTCATCCTTTCGTTTCGTCCTGACACAAAGTGAGACTGGCATCATGGCCTAGCCCACTAGATAAGGTACTTAGAATACCCAGTGAGTGTTACTGTAACGGAAAATAATAACTATGCATATTATAATTAATCTAATTTGAAAAAAGCTAAGATGATTTTGAATATTTATTAGTAATCAATTTAAAGCTCTTTTTTTATTATCTAGTTACGAAGATTGTATGTATACCTATAATTTGCACATACTTACAGTATGGTAGAGTATGATACATTTTATTTAATTATAAGAAGTGAAAAACCGTTTAATTTTATATTATAATACAATGCTGATTAATTAACGATTGTTATGGATGAATACCGTAACACTAAAACACATAGTACAAATATGCTACGTCACAATTATAGCACTTTTTTTTAGACTCTGCAATTCTGTGTTACTGTGCATATGAGTGCTATGGTTATTGGCATAGTAAAAGATCACCTCAAATTTAATTGTAATATTAATCACTTACACAGCATGCTAAAAATCATCACTTACACTTATAATACTTAAAATACCATAAATAAGTTACTGCAAGAAAAAATTTCGAAAAGATTTTTTCAAGAAGTTAAAAGATCTCTGCAAGAGAGAATGAAAATTTTGAAATAAAATAAGAAGAATAGTACTTATCTTGTAAAATATACTTTTCTGCCCTCGGGTGGTTTTGGGAGGCTAGTACTTCTTCGGGCGAAAAAGCAGTTTTCCGGAACTCGTTCGAAAAGTCTCCTTTACGAACCTCGTTACGTCCTTCGCCTTCGGCTCGGGCCGTAAACCTCTCGGTTCGCAAACAGAGACTTTTTAAACTCGTAGGAAAACTACCATTTTCACTAAAATCAGAGGTCAAGTAAGTTTAATGTAATTCAGTCAAGTGCCTTTCTACCTTTGACATAGTACTAAATTTTTAATGATTATTATTGCTGTCTGTTGAAATACAATACTAAATTTTAGAATTTTGTACTTGCGTGTGGTTCTAGATTTTTTTTAAAAAACAGGAATTTTATAAATTTTGCATCAATTTTTGATTTTTTTAAAGCTTCTTGTGTATTTTGAAAATTATTTTATGCGTAATGACAAAGATGCAATCGTTCACTACAAGCTTTCTTGAAATCATAAAATTTATAGAACTTTATTTTGTTTTATCAAGTTCCCTTTTTTTATGTTAGACTTGTTTATTATTATATCAAATCAGGCGACTGTATAAATTTATACAAATTGTGTGCCATTTAGTGGTATGGAGCCCCCTTAATATTTTGAGAAATTTTTGAAGATTATATATATAATATAGTGGCAACTAATTGTGCTTTTAAATCGTTCATCTTGCAAAAAGTTTTCTTTTTATTTTAGGCACAATTGACTTTTTGTGCGACACTCGTAGTATTATACTGCTATGTACTCGTACATAAACGGAATCAAATTATGTAATTCTAACTTTGGACTTATTTAAATAAAAAACAAACAAGAAAGACATATCAATGCTTCGTTCCGTTACAAACATATTAAAACGTTAGGGCATTATTGTTATTAAATTAATGTGAAGTTTAGCATAAAATTAGGCATTAAACAAGTTGGCAGAATTATAGAGTTGATGCATGCGGTAGTGCATACAACAATATAGTAGACACTTTGCATAAATTCAAACAAAAAGTATTAAAAATTTTAAGTAAAAGTAAGTCCATACAAAATAATCCTCCAATTATAAAACAAAGTTTTGCATTCGAATTCTTGCGCTTATATTACAGAAAATCAATTATGAATTACTTCAACTCTTATAGAATTACTCCCAAAAAATACTACAATTACCAAAGTTATACAAAACTGTAAGTAACAAAAACTTCTATATTACTGCAATATAGCTCTTTAACGAATTACCAAGTAATATGAAGTTAATGCATACTTCAAAAAAACGAAACTAGCATTGAATTTGAATAATGGATAAAAACTGAAGTTGTTTCATAAATCTTTTAATATTATTTCAAGTATTTCATGCATAAATTTCATTTACCTGTTATAAATTAAATGGATTCCTGTATGTTACATAGATTTTCTGTTAATACTATAAAACAGGTATATTTTTGTTACATGCTCTGCTTAGAATTTTAATGATAAGTTACAGTTCGTAATGACATGAAGACTTGAAACAGCATGAGTAGATTTATATTAGCTTGTGAATAGATAATTACATTTATCTCTGCAGTATTACAGGTACAACATTTTTCGCCATTATTTTATGTATCTTATTTTATACTGTGGTCAAAATAAATTATTAAATTTATAATGAAGTTTAATTTTGAACTTTTCCCCGAGCTGAAAAACATTAAGTTAATAGCCAGTTCTTTATGAAGTTGTTTGATTCTTCGATTTTTTTTTCTTCCTAAACAGGATCCAGTTGCCATGTTACTGCAATGGCTTTTACTTCGTTAATAAATTATTTACAATGAAATCGTAAGTCTTGAATTTTTTTAATGTATTTTTGAGATGTATCACTGCCTCAGCTAACATGATTTTTTTATGCTGTAAAAGCTTGGCAACGAGATTGATGTGCTTCGAAATTTTAAATTAAAAAAGCAGATGTAGTATTAAATAAAGTTACTCATTTTATTTCATAACGATTTTTTTTTTTTTAATCAGTATACTAGCTAAGAGGCTACTGAGCACACAAGTAAAATTATTTTTGATATCATGTAAAATCTTGAAGACCAACTAGTTCATAATTTTTTTCAAATCATTTCTTATGGTTCTTGTAGATTAATAGTGCTAGTATTCTTTAATTTACACCGTAAAAAATCCCATGGTAAAATTACTACGCTCAGCATAGGAAATAATCCCACCTATGCCCAGCGTAGTATATAATATATACAATAACAGAAGTGAAAGTACTACTGTAGTAGTAAATTTACCTCGTACATTGTAAAATCTACCGAGTGAAAAAGTTGCTACACTTAAAAAAGTTTTTTTACTATTGCGATTGTAAAAGTGCTAAAGACGTAGGAAACATGCAAAGCGTGTAGATGGCGTTACTTCAATCGTAGTAAATTTACTAAGGTGACCGACTTTTCTTTTTTTTACTTTTTTTTTTTTTTTTTTTTGACATACAACAAGTACTCGAAAACAAGTTACGGAGGTGAACTTTTCCTGCTGCTGGAGTCAGGGAACTCGTCGTCGACGTCATCCTTTCGTTTCGTCCTGACACAAAGTGAGACTGGCATCATGGCCTAGCCCACTAGATAAGGTACTTAGAATACCCAGTGAGTGTTACTGTAACGGAAACTCATAACTAATCTCACTTTTGGGACACGCTTCAAGTTGCACACCCCCGGCTCCAGGAGGTGTAGCAAAATGCGGAATAGCAAGGATGGGTTGGGGACTGGGAATCAAGGGATTCACTAGCCCCCACTGGACCATTCTGATATGGATTGGAACAATTCCACTGGAGAAAATGCAAGTGAGTTCAGCAAGAAAAGAACGCTGGATGTAAAAACAACATCAACTCACCACCCAAGCAAAAAAAGTGCCAGATCCACTACTCAGTATGATTCTTCTACCAACACGCAAATAAATGACTCACAGAATACAAACTCTAAAAATGTCCCCTTGTTCCTGCCATCAAACTTAAGACCTTATGGAGTCTGGATTAAATATAACGAAAAGTACCAAGGTAACACAAAACTTAACAGATTGAAGGTGGCCAGTGCTCTCTACAGTCACTTTAGTTTTACTGATATCAAGGAAAGAGGAACGAGCCAAGTTGAAGTAATGTTTGAGAAATCAAAGAGGCCAATAAGTTGTTGTTGGACAGTGACTTCCTGGATCGCCTTGAATGGTCGGCTTTTCTCTTATTCTATAAACAGGTAAGGAGAGGCATCATCAAAGGTATTCCAGTGGACATCCCTGAAGAGGATATCAAACATCACATGACCTGTAGTGTAAAGATTGCTGAAGTCAAAAGGATGAACAGACGTAACAGGTTTGCCAAGGGTGATTCTAACAAATGGATCCCAAGCGAAACAGTGGTACTCTCCTTTAAAAGTGAATCATTGCCTGAACGTGTACATCTGTGGGGCATATTAGCTACTGTTTACCCCGACGTACGTAACCTTATGTTATGCTACAAATGCTTACATCATGGACACACCAGCTCTCGTTTCAAAGGAAAAGAAGCTTGTATCATGTGTAGTAAGCCTAAACATGAAGGTAAGCAGTGCACGGGAGTCACTCCCTGGTAAATGCACTGTAATGCCCCTTACAAGTGCACGGATATCCAAGAATGCAAAGAACACAAGGACCAAAAAGCGATCCAGGTTTTAATGGCCTATGACAACTTGCCCTATAGAGAAGCCAGAACAAAGGTTAAGGCAATCTATGGTAACTTTCACAGAAGTGATGTAGACTTTCCAGTATTAAAAGAAAAAGCTTTAGCTGAGATTTACGGTACTGTGGTTCCCCACAAATCTTTCAGCAATGCAATTAACCTCAACAAAGCACCTCACTCATCAACAGCGGTAAATCATCAACCACCAGCTCCAATGAAACAATCCATCCAAAATAAGCAAAGAGCGCCAACACCCAACGATTTTTAATTTAAACAAGGTGGACCAAGACTACAAGGCTAAACTAACAAATTTGAATGCTTTCAACGCTTTTGCGTCTAGAAATCAAATTTGCCCTGGCATATCCGGACACTCAATTAAAACTGGCACCCAGACTAGTTTCACTGAAGATGAGATTTTCACGGACGACCTTAACGAAGAGAAAGACACTATGGATGCGGCAGACACCCTGGCAGGTCTTAGCCAGCTACTTAAATCCAAAAATCTGGACACCAACGCAAACTCCAACAGCTGCAACAACAGCCTCAACAATGTCAACACACAACAAGACAACTCTAACCAGAATAAGAAGAAGACCAAAAACAAAGGAACCGATCTTGAGAAGGGCAAAGCTGTCGATTCCAGGCTCCACGTTGTGCAAGAAAAACTCAGAAAGTATCTCGAAGGGAAATACTAAAGACTATAAGATAACTAAATTATTTTATAATGTAAATATAATCACTTGTTTTTATTTTATAATATTTATTACGTATTATATAAGTTGTAATCTCAAGTCAAAATTTTGGTATAAAATATTCATAGAATTTCTAAAT
Organism: Copidosoma floridanum; assembly: GCF_000648655.2. The sequence continues at coordinate 493,283 of NW_019384218.1, forward strand.
AACTGTATAGTAGAATCTCTTGACTACAAGTTCAAATCCACTAACCTCTTGAACGAAGACAAATCTCTCTCGGCTTCGAAGAGATCAAAAATTAAAAAATCTAATCCTCACTGGTGGAACAAAGAATGCGATAAAGCCATTAGGAAAAGGAAAGCCTGCCTAAAATCTTTGAATCATCGTTACAGTTTGTCCAATTTTATTGATTATAAAAAAAATGTTGCCATAGTAAAAAAAACATTAAACGAAGAAAAGAAGAAGTCTTTTAGAAATTTATGCCAAACAATTAATAGGAACACTAAAATTTCTGACGTTTGGAAAAAATTTAAAAATTTTACAAATGGAGCTAGTCAAAGTAGTAGCTTGGTAGGTAATAAGAAGTTTTTGAATGAAACCAATGCATGTCTCTCCAAACTTTGCACCCTAAAATATATATCAGGTAATCATTTTGACCCTAGCATTCTGAACCATTCTTCGGATGATCAAAATCACATTCTTACCTCATCTTTCACCTATGAAGAACTTTTACAGGTAATTAATAACTCTAAATTTAATTCTGCACCTGGTATTGATAAAATTAACTATCAAATAATAGCATTTCTACTAGAATTTTATAAAAGCATCTTGTTAGATATATATAATGAACTATACGTAGAAGGCCTCTTCCCTAAAGAATGGACTTACTATCTGATTTCCTTTTTACCTAAACCCAAAGGTGGAGCCAGACCCATAGCTATGGCTTTTTGCCTCCTCAAGTTAATAGAAAAGATAATAAACAATAGGATGACTTGGTGGTTAGAAAACCAGAATATTCTCCCAAACCAGCAAAACGGGTTCCGAAAAGGCAGATCGTGTGCAGACAATCTGACCCAAATCACTGCTGATATCCAGAGATCTTTCTACTTAGGCCAATGTACTGTTGCTGTTTTTCTAGATATTAAAGGGGCTTTTAACAATGTATTTCCTGATATCCTGCTCAATGACTTAGTGGTATTGGGACTACCACACAGATATATATCCTTTATCAAAAACTTAATTTTTAACAGATTTTTAGTACCTATAAATTCGGGTGCTAGAGGCAAGTTCCACACAAACATGGGTCTTCCCCAAGGTCTCTGTTCCAGTCCCATACTTTATGCTCTCTACACTTCTGGTCTGAGTAGGATTATAGATAAAAGGGTATCACTTCTAAGATTTGCAGATGACGAAGTCATATATACATCGCTGAAATCTGTACGTGACGTGTTTAACCTTATGGACACAGAGGCAGGTAAAACCGAAGGATTCTTCTCAGGAAGAGGATTACAGCTAGAACCAAGCAAATGCTTCTTAATGGTTTTTAGTAAAAGTAGGTTTAAAATAGACCATCTCTCTATCAAACTCTTTAACACACGTATATTTCCTTCAGACTACGTCAAATTTTTAGGTATGTACCTAGATAAACATTTAAAGTGGCACAAACAGGTTGAATACCTAGAGGCTAAAAGTAGATTTCCTCTTAGCATCCTTGGTTGTCTACGTCGCACTTGGTGGGGAGGAGATCCCAAGACTCTTGTAATGTTGTATAGATCGAATATTGTGACTTTTTGATTTCTCCATGCTCTAAAACTTATCTCAATAGGCTGCAAGTAATACAGAACAAAGCAATTAGGTTGGCCATGGGCTACAGAAAGAGCACACCGATCAGCGTTCTTACAGACGAATCAGAGGTCCCTCTGCTGCAACACAGATCTAAGTGCCTGGGCTTGGTCTTTTTGCTTAAACTTCTATCCTTTAAACACAGCAGAACCCTTCAAAAGGTAGAAACCTTATATAATGTCTCGGAACAAAGCACTTGTTCACATAAATTTCAAAAATCCTTAATTCTTGAGTATTATGAAGAAATATGGCACCTAGAAGGCCTTATTATTCAAAGCAATATATTCCCCAAATTTTCTGTCCCTTTTTTTCTTAATTTCTTTTCTTATAACCCAGATACATCTTCTGGTATCGATATTAAATCAGCAGCTAACCCAAATTCGGTATTTAACGATCTCACTCCGGATAACAACTCGGTTTTTATTTTCACTGATGGCTCAAAGATTATATCTAACGGCCAGAGCAAAGTAAGCTTCGCTACCTGGTCTAAGCTTGATGACTTCAAGTCTTCGCATAACATCCCGGATGACTCTTCGATATTCTCAGCAGAATGTTTAGCGTTAATAAAAGCCCTCGAATTTGTTATTGCTAGAAGTGACCTTTCTTTTGAAATCTTCGCGGACTCTCTTAGTGTTTTAAACTCTCTGAAAACGATTCAAGGTCTTAAATACGAATCTCCTTTAGTCTCTCGATTGAAACAAAAAATTTACGAGGATCAAAAACGTAATAGGAATTTTCGTTTAGTTTGGATTCCTGCCCATTTGGGTATAGTAGGAAATGAAAAAGTTGATAAATTAGCCAAATTAGCAGCGGATAATGGGCCTCCCCTCAATGTTGAAATCCCTGCCACTGATCTTATCACTAGATTTAGAAATATGTGTCAAAAGTATAATAAGTCGAGCTTGTTAGCTATGTTTAAAACTAAAGGCACTTGGTACTATAAATTATTTCACAAACCTAGATTAAAACCATGGTTCTTTAATTTTAACATTTCACCAATGCTTTAACATTTTAACATTTTTAACACAATTTTAACATTTGTCTTGCGCCAAACGTCCGAGTTTCTATACACATATATGTGTATATATAAAAGTCACTCTGCTTTTGCCTTACTACAGTTACTACGCGAATAGTTCACTTACTATACAAATCGTATTATAGCTTTGAAATCAATAGTAATTTTACTCAGTCGATAGTAATTTTGTCTGCTATTACGCATCGTAAAATTTCTACGTCCAGCAAAGGTCAGATTATTTCCTATGCTGAGGATAGTAAAATCACACAGTAGTAATACATTTACGACAAATTAAAAGTATACTCAAGACAAATTTAGTTAGAATACTAGGCTTCAGCATTTTTACGTCGCAGGGCATTTTAATTTTTTAAAAAAGGAGTAGTAATTTCACTAAAGGATTTTTTACTGTGTACTCCATCTTGGTAAAGTGAAACAAAAAAATGTACAAGCTTTAATAAAAATGACATGAAAAGTTTTGTACGCTATAATATCCTATACCTAGTCATTTATGACCAAGTTGAAGTTATAATTACAGCTATTCAGCATTTTTTGGCTGTTCTATAGTTCTTGCTTGAAAACCGCTGTAGGTGTGTTATGTTAAAGTTGTAGATACGTGTCGGGAAGCCTTTATCTAATGAAAATCTTAATAAGTCAAACTTTTCTCTGCCTGTTCAAAAAGAATGCACAGCCCGATCGGTTGTGGGCCTTCTTTACGCTTTGCACTTTTAACATGTGAGCTCCTCCCCCCGTGGCTTAGGAATTGCAAGGAGATATTTACGCCACTATTACAACATATACTCTCAATACTGCTTAGTAATGTAATGTTGGCTATGTATTACTTAAATAACTATGGCTGTTGGTTATTTACACCATTGTACACAAAGTCTTCTGCTGTTATTGTCATTATTACTCGATTAGTTTGATGCAACTGTGCGTAAAAAAGAATAAGTGACCTATAAGGTCATGAGAGAGAGAGAGAGAGAGAGAGATAGATAGAGAGAGAGAGAGAGAGAGAGAAAGAGAGATACATTATTTGAGCCTGAAATTAAGCAGTGCTGCTAACAGTGTAATATTTGCTATATGTACTTTCTAAGTTCATAGCAGGCAGGATGTAGCGTTGCTAAAGAAGATGATCACCTTGTGGCAAAATTAAATAGCTATAAAATTAATGTAATGTAATTCAAATACAATTAATGTACTCTTTTTTTTTGGAAGAAAGAGAAATGCATTGAGAAACTTCGCAGAGGCAGTGGTAGTGTAGGACTCGGTGGATTTTTTTATTACACTACTCGTACTCACTTAAAACCCCCCATACCGCGTGGCTTTAGTTCCGCTCTGGAATCGCGTTAGCATTACTTTAGGGTGGAGCCAGCAGGGAAACCATCGTATCTCACAGCATTAGCGAGCAAGCTCGCCACCATTTGCTAGAGGTGTCAATCTAGTATGGTAGAATTAGCTTAAAATCTTATCGATATTTACGAAATTCTGACTAACTCGAAAAAAAATATGGTAGTAAATTAAATACATGGTAACAAATCGACGTAGAATTTAACAAGTAGAGATGTCAGCAAAAGCCCCCAAAAAATGGCAAAAATGGCCAAAACATGTTTTTCGCGTCTAGAAGACAACCGAAGAATCTTACAAAAAAGGGGGTTAGTAAAAAAGATGCGCAATTATAATACAAACAAAATGAGCCGTGTTGAGTTTCAATCAGTTGAGCCGTTTTTTCGCAAATCTTAAAAAAACTGCCATTTTGAGTCATTTTTTAAATACTTAATAACTCACGTTCTATATAATTTTAAGAACTAAAATTTGAAGACATTACAGAACTTTTGAGATAAGCATTTTGAGATTGTTTTATTTTTGTTATTCTAACTTCATCGCACATATTTGTCAGTCAAACTAGATGATATGATAAAAGAAGCTTGAATAAATTAATATACATGAGGCAAAACGACAAAAATGTTCATTTTTTTTCTTTTTTTTTTTTTTTTTCTTTATTCAATTATGTGAATCTGAAGTTAATAGTAAGGCATGCTCCACTGCAGTTACCAAGGCTTTGTCTTTCTCTTAAATTGTCCTCACTCACGCACTACTAGATCAATAAATGAGGGTGTGAGGGTTTTAAATAAGCTTTACTAATAAATTAAAAGAAGCTGTATTCAGTAACCAATGTGTAGCAGAAGTACCGTAATATCTGCGTTAAATACCTTATTCTACCAAGGATACTTTTAAGACTAGGCAAGGTACCTACATAATTTGATAAAAAAATTAAAACCCGACTTAGTTTTAAAGGTGTCTAAAGTAAAACTAAGTATTTGATGGTACCAGTGATACGTTTCGTTTGCTACACTTAGTTTGATGGAAATTGAGTCATAACGAGTTTTTAGTACTAAAAAACTTCAACAGAGAAGTGTGAGAAAAGAGACAAGTTAAGATATTATGAACAATTTTTATCATGTACATCAAATTGAGAACAATTATTATTAATATGTAGTAATGATCAAAACAGTAACCAAAATGATGGATAACTTACATTTCCTATGAGAATTGTATCAGAAATTTGGCGGGATCCGTTACTATTTTGTCGATTCACGCTGAGCTGAGGTGGATTGGTTGAGAATGTTCCACCAATTGTGACACGCTCTGGATCATTTCTGTTAAAGCTGCTATCAAAGTCTCTGCTACTACTGAAAGTAGAATTTCCAAATGCTATATTACCTCCGAAAGCCGGTTCAGTATCAAGCTTGGGTAATCCTCTAGATAACAAACTATTATTAGATTGTGCATTAACGAGAGATGCTTGGAGGTTTGCTAAGCTAGCTGCACTTGGACCAAAATTGGAGGCTAGTTCATTTGATAAAGACGTATTAAGAAGAGATGTTGTTGCTAGATTAGCTCCTAAGCCACTAGCCAGGCTAGCTTGTAAAGCAGCAGCATTAGTGTTGGAAAGAGCCGTGGCTAAAACATGAAAATATAGAAATATGTAGTCAAGATATATTATTTTAATAAATTTATGTTCAACTAAAATATAATCAAAACAATTTTGACAAAGCATATTTACAAAATCATTAAATTATTTGCCATGAAGTAGATATCGAGTGAAATACAAAAAATTAGGAGCTTACATTCAATTTAAACAAATAGTAAAGAATGATTAGTTTTAAAAACAACTGCATACATCTTTTTCGTTGTTTACAAAAAACTATTTACTTAAAAATTGGAGACATTAAATTCCCTCAAATAAATTCAAAAAAATGCATGTGACCACGAACTGATGGGGGATACTCGACGGAACGCAAACATGATATCATGTTTTTGTACAAATTCTAACAATACATTAACATATACATTAATTAATATACATATCTCCTTCTGAATGCTAAATACCAGCCTGTCTTTTATTTGATATAGGTATAAAAAAATTTTTTGAATAATTTTTTGTATAACAAATAGAATAGAATATTTAAATAGTATTAAAGAAGGTCTTCCTCCACATAAATTGAATTTAAAAATTAACGCTATTGTTATGTTGATACGAAACTTAAACATATCTGAAGGAATTTGCAATGGTACAAGATTACGAATTACAAAATTATTTAAATACAATATCGAAGCTGAAATAATCACAGGTGAATAAAAAGGAAGTAAAGTCTTTATTTCAAGAATAACACTACAAACAAACAATTCTTCTTCGCTACCATTTATGTTGTACAGAAAACAATTTCTATTTACCTTAGCTTTTTCTATGACTATCAATAAATCTCAAGGTCAAAGTTTTAATGCCTTAGGAGTATACCTTCGAAAACCATTATTTTCTCATGGGCAATTATATGTTGCATTGTCTAGATGTAGAAACAAACAAAAAATTTCATCTAAATTGAATCAGAAAACAAATTTGAAATTAAAAATATTGTTTGGAATGAAATTTTAGAGTAACAAAAAAACTATTTTATAGTTCATTACTATTTTTATACTTTCTTGCAAGTTTTCTCTTTTATCATAAAAGCAAATTTTAGTACCGTCTAGTACCCAGATTTATGTAATCATAAACAATCTGTTTTTTGTAATATGTTTTCAGATACACTATTATAGATGCAAAATTTTATCAGTGTGACAAATGTAACTCAAAATTTCGAAATCAAGAGTGTCTATCATTGCACGAAAAAATTCACAAAAAAAAATTTTTTGTATGATCTGTATAGCATTATAATATTAGACAAGAAAAACTATTTGCGTCACACAAAGGAATGCCAAAACATTGAACAAAATTTTAAGTGTATCAAATGCGAAAAGAAATTATCACTTACAAAGACATTTGAAAAGTCATGAAAAAAACGTTTAAAAAAATATTTGTCAAAATTGTGGAAAAGGTTACATAAGAGCAGAACACCTAAAAAGACATTTTAGAGCATGTAATCAAAATAAACATCGTAAGTAAAATAATTGTAACAAAATTTTTTGTTATGGTCAAATAAAATTATATGTGAAAATTAGACCACTTGTAACACTCAATATATAAGGCCTTACGAATATATTTACATTATGTATGGGGAAAATGGAGGGGAACTGGGAGAAGCGGGGGGGAGCTAGCAAAAAAGTAAGATTACTCGAAAAATGCAAGAAAATGAAAGAATAACTACCTTATTTGGGGGGAGCTGGGTAGAGCGGGGGGAGCAAAACCTCGCTTTAACTCTTACGACTATATAATATAGGAAGATTGCATGCTTATATATATCACGAATTCTAAGCTTGCCATGGTTCTCTTGCCTAATACGGCACCATCGTAAGGTAAGTGACCCTATTACCGGACAGTACCTATAACTGAACACTCATCAAATATAAGCCGATTATTTATTAAATAAGGATTGCACACTAAATGCGAGGTAATATGTACAGTTTTGAGACTTATATCCAATAATTTGAAGAGTTCTGTATTCATAAAATAATATTTTATACGAACAATCTTACTTAGAATATCATTGCTTGATACTCGATCGTTTAACAGTGGATTGCTTAAACCGTCTGCTAAGAATCACTGATAACTTGTTAAGGCTCTTATAAAAATTCTATGATATTTGAATATTATTAAATAATACTGGAAGTATCCTGGAATAGTATGGAATTATACAAGAAGTTTTAAATTTTGATATTATTAACTTTTTTATCACTAATGTGGGTGTTTACATGTAGGTACACAGGTAGTTGAAAATGCACCCGTAGTTGAACGCCGGCGTTCAGTTATAGGTACACGCACATGTGGGTTTGACCTAAAAGTGAACGTGTTCATAAAACTTAAATAACTAAATGTTGATAAAAGAAAACCATTATTTAATTTAATCTTTACTTTTTGAATGTGAGTCAAATCTGTAATTACTATTATTCAGCTACTTGGTGTTGTGATAAATAGAAAAAATTGCTTATTTTTAATTATTGTGCACTCTTAACTTAATGATACAGCAAACTATGGGAAAAATTGTAAAGAGAAAAGCTATAAAAGCAGTTGCATATTTTTTACATATTAAAAAACACATGTACGATTATGTATATTAAATATAAATTATCTATAAATTAAGTTAATTTGATAATTTTCATTCCTAAATCATAAATCTTTTTCCCATTAAAAGCACGTTCAACTTTAGGTACATAAAATTTGAACACAGGGACACCTTTTTTTTTACATGTTTAGATATAGGTACAGGGAGCTAGATATTAATAATGACTTATTTATCCTTAAACTGAATAGACAATCATTGATTAACGTTGTAATCACTTAATCACATAGCCAGTCATCACAGGATTTGAAAATAAACGCAGATCTACGGTTATTTAATTTTTATTCGTATTGAAAATTCTTAAGGTGCTTGAGGGTTCAGTTATAGGGTCACTTACCTTAATAAGTCTTCTAAAGAAACAAATACGTTTTTACGGGTTAAAACTTTCTTCTTTTTCAATTAACAAATGATAGAAATATATCAGAAACGTTGAATTACATTTACATCTAGAAACCTTTAATCTGTTTTCTAAAAAGGAAGTAAATAGATGACCCTGAGATTAAAATTACGTACTTTACAAGGTACCATGCTTCTTGTTCAAATGCATACACAAATATATTTCAAATATGATCAATGTGTAATTTTCACTGATAAAATACGTATTTATTTTAAAAATCAACGTAAAAAAAATCGGTGCTTAAACGAAAATAAATTTTTTAAAGTTTTTTTATGCCACAGGTAAGTCGAATAATGAAATAAAAAACAGGCGATTTTTTAGAATTTTGTATACGTGTATATATACTAGTGGAGCTCCGCTTCCCTGTGCACTTAGCAAGCCAACCTATCACTATTTTAACCTTCAAGTAATAGCCACTAGACTGAGATCTAATATTTTAGCAAAAGTATAATTAAGTGGCTAATTAGAAGTTAACAGCATTAGGTGCTTTAAATCTAATATTTAAGATGCCAAAAAAAATTATTAGCCACTAGACTGAGATCTAATATTTTAGCAAAAGTATAATTAAGTGGCTAATTAGAAGTTAACAGCATTAGGTGATTTAAATCTAATATTTAAGATAACATCACCATAGTTTTGATAATTCTATTTTATTTTTATGTTCGTTTACAATTGAATTAAAAATCAAAATATCCTTTTCTTTCATGTACTCCCATAACATTTTATCCATAAATACTTCAGTAGTTTATCAAAGTAACCAAAACAAGTTTATTCAACCATTTAAAAAAAAGATACTATTGAAATAAATATATTCTACAGTTATAGGTTTANATACATTTCAAACAATTTTTTACTTTCAAGAGCTTCAAACTTTGTCAATTTATGCAAAACTTATTTAGAAAAATCATTAATTCTGGCATCATGTTAGTGGAGGGTTGGATTGTCGCGCGCAGCCTCACCCCACCCCACGCCACCCCGCAACCATCTTACCGAAGTAGGACTCTTGTCACTTGAAATTGTTAATGCTACTTAATTTCTTTAAAATTTGATTGAAGATTAGCAAATACAATTTCTTAAACTGCTGTTAAAATGAAAAAAATTATTGTACATGAAACCTTTATTTAATCTCTATCGTTAAGCATTAGTTATGTACTTAACAGTAAATTTGCACTTCTTAGGAGGTACTACTACTGCATCGCAAAGGGGACAGGGATGAAAGAAAAATTATGCAAATCTAATAAAGTTAGAAAACGTAGAATAATAAGTTGGTGTAGAGGGGAAATGTAGCGGCAGACAAAGAGGGAGCGGTAGTAGGCAACTTGAAAAACCATAGAAACGAGGTACATCATGGCTACTTAATTACACATAGAGTATTTACCCACTGGAAGAATAAAAAAGAAGTGGAGGGTTAAATTAGTGCTAATCTCGTTTCGAACTCAAGACCAGCCATCAGAAAAACTATAAAAATGATATTTATCTTGGATAGAACTTTTTCTTTGTTTTACCACGTTGTTTTTACAAAGTATTTTGAAAAAAAATATGAACTTTAAAGTCTTGCTACATTTACCGAAACAAATTTTTTTTATCTATTGGTGGCCTAGCTGATTTCTATAGACAAGAATATTCTCTACTTTTTTTCTGTTGTATTATTTCTTAAATCCACGTAATACACGATTTTCGAAAAAAATTATGTATACATATTGAATTCACATATTATGTATACATATAATTATTGATCTAAAAGCTTGATTGTTTTATTTAAATTAAATAATATTATTATTAAAATTGTGTTTAATTGGATTTTCAATATACAAATAATGTCACTTTTTGAGACACTAGACATGGGTGAAAAAGAGTATACACAAATGGTGGGGTGATGGAAGAAACTTGAAGGGGAACGGGGTAGTAGGATAGCTTCTTTGAATATAATCGTATGAATGATCACGTAAAAATAAGCGAATAACTAGTTGAATTAAGGAGGAGCCGGGGAAGCCGAGACTCACTTTTGTCGATTCAACTATATAATATAGTTATGTATGTATAATTGTGACGTGGCCAATTGGAAATATGTCTAAACACGTCACAGAAATCAACCAAAATCCTGGTGTTAGGCCCAGAGGCCACAGCATTAAAAATAACTATGGGGCTCAGTCTGACTCCCTTTCCGTGCTTCCCACCTGTATCCTGAAGGTGTGTTTGTGCGATGTTGAGAGTGTTAATCCGTGAAAGGCAACTATCAGTGTGTCGGTATCCCAAAAGAAAGCATGGTAACAATGGCCAACAAATAGCAATGTGCTGGCCGTTAGTGTGTAGTGACCCAATTCTTTCCGGAAAACCATCAATGAAAAAGCACCATGGTCAATAAAAAGTAAAATACACACGTTAGTCGCAATCCCCGACTCAAGTGTCATAATATATCTTCCTATACTATATAGTTAACTCAGTGGGGCATTCCACACAAACTCCCCACCACCCCCCCCCCTTCCATAACTTATTTGCTACCCACAAAATAAGGTAAAAATACGTTATTTTCTTGCGTATTTTGACATATCGTAGTTTTTCTCAAAACCCCTACAGCCGCGCACCGACCCCCCACGCATTTTTCCATGGCCCCCCACCGCCCCCCCCTCACAAAATATTATATGTATAGTATAGAAGTACAGTATAAGTCTTTATTTGAGCTAGAGGGATCAATATGGCTTCAAGAAATAATAACAATGTATGTTTTAATATTTAATCAAATAGTTACAGATTAGTGCACAATACGATAATCAGCTAAACTTAAATAAAATCAATTGTATTTCGATTTATTGGATCCTTTGGTTTCTTTGTAAGTATAAAGTTTTTGGTGGGCTGACTCTTTTTGTTAGCATTTTGTAACGTTGCATTTTGCCAGCCCTGTCAATGTGTTTAAGTCTATTACCACATTTCTACCAAATCACATGGAAATATTGTATAGTATTATTTCTCAAAACAACAACATCCCCCCACCTACCCCCTACGGCCCTCCCACCGACCACCACGAATTTTTTCATGGCCCCCACAGCCTCCCCACACTACTTTTGGGGAGCCTGACCGTTATCATACCGTCTTTACCTATCTTTAAACAAAACTGTTTTATCGCCATGATTTATTTCATCATCAAGAAGAAATTTAAAGTCATTTAATTGATTCATAGGGGGTTGTTGCGCAAAACATCATTATTTATGCAACTTAGGACGTTTAAAAACCAATTTATATGGAGCTAACAATATTTTGAAACCAAATAATATATACACATAAACTGGTGCGCATAATTATTGTATCGCCATCACTTATATAGTCCTTTAATACAGTTTTTCTTTTTACGTACATAAACTTAAGTTAAATTTAGAGTATCGTTAATATAAACAATGAAAGTTTCGCATCACTTTGTGAGTCATCTAATTAAGCCTGGTTAAACCAGGAAGACTTACGTCTATTTCTATTCTGTTTTAAATAAATGCTAAAATTGGTACAATATATGAACACGATATACATTCATAATATGTATTATTAATTATTAAATTTTACCTATACATAAAAAAATAATAATTAAATCATATTATGAATATTAGATACATTATAATATTCAAAAATTTCTTTCCAAACTATATTTTTAATCTCTAAACTGTTTTCTCTATCAACTTGAACGAAAATTCCATTTTTATTTTTGCATCTTAATAAAGCCATGTATAATTGACCATGAGAAAATAAAGGTTTTTATAAGTATAATCCCACATTATCAAAACTTTGACCTTGAGACTTATTTATAGTCATAGCAAATGTTGCAACTAATGGGAATTGTTTTCTATATGAAATATAAGGTAATGACGAAGTATTACCGGTATTTAATGTAACTCTTGGAATGAAAACTTTAATACCAATTTTTTCTCTCGTTACTATTTCGCCTTCTACGTTATACTTCAGTAATTTAGTAATGTGCAATCGTGTACCGTTACATAATCCGTCTGATATACTCAAATTTCGAATTAACATTACTATTGTACCTAATTTTAATTAAGGTTTATGAAGTTGCAAGCCTTCAATGTTGTTTAACATTTCTACGGGAAAATTTACATAAATATTATTATCTGATTTATCAACACCTTTATATGTTGCAGTATCGATGCTGTAATGAGTTTTAGTTTCCCAATGTAATTTACTTAAAATCTTATTGTTTAAAAAAAAAAGTATATTCATTATGTGAAGTTAGTATCACGTTATTGTCAAAACAGTTGCTGTAATTACTAAATATTTTGGAACAGACATCATCTGTTATCCAGGATTTAGGAATGTTAAATGTTTCTATGTTCCCTTCTTTAATTCTTAACAATAATTTTGGAAATTCGTTATTACTAGAACGAATATTATTTTTTAATCTTAAAATTTTGAAGAAGTTCCATAAAAATGATGATTTAGTAGTTACTCCTATTATTATAGTTATATTACCGTTTTTTATAACTGTAAGGATTTGTCGAAAATCTCCTCCTAATACTATTAATTTATCACCAACGCAAAGTTTTGTATTACACAAGTCTCTTAACGTTCTATCAACGATTTCTAGACCTTTTTTCGAAATCATAGAAGCCTCGCCCCATATTATTAAATCAACTTCCCTTAATTTTTTTTTTCAGTTTCAAATTCTAAAAAAACACGTTCAATATTATCTAAGTCTAGAGGTAAACGAAAAGTTCTATGACTGGTCATACCTTTTGGTAGTAATACAGATGCAATTCCTGTCCAAGCCATTGACAAAATATTTTTAACCTCTAGAAATAAAGTAATAAATAAGTGTCTTATTTACGTAGGTTTTTCCGGATCCACCAGGACCATCTATGAAATATACTTTTTTATCTTGTTTACAAATAGTTTTAAAAATTTTTCTTTGATCTTCATTTAAATTTGTGTACATTATATCGACCATTTTTTTACTGAAAGATATTTCCTTAATATTGCAATTATTTTTACAGTTGCTAATGGTTGGTGTCGGTAAACTAAAAGACTCACATGATTTAACTTCCGATACTAAAATTTGATTAATATGTAGAAGAGCACAATTATTATCATCATTATCGAAGTCTTCCATAAAATATTTTTTATATTCATTCCATACTTTATCTCCTTGCTTGTTTTCTGAAATCAAAAACTAAGCAAAAAATTGTCGTAACTGGTACGGAAACATAATTGTTCTGGCTTCTTTAAAAATATTGTCGATTTCAGAATCATGTTCTATTAAACTTATTGCAATTGCAGTATCCCTGAAATTTTTATGTTATTCCATAATGTTTTCCAACGTCTTCAAACGATGTAGCCCCACGTAATTTATTTAAAACAAGTTTTAAAAAAAAAGCGTTTATGATATTTTGGAGATACTATGTTTAATCTATCTATAGCAATATTTTTCAGTGTAATTTTCTTTTTTTTCCAAATTTTAAGTTTATTGTCAAAAATGTAATGTTCTGGAATGTTAACATGTTACAGTGATTTTGCAAAATCATCTACTCTATTCAACTCAAACCAAGCTGTAAGTGGTGTTTGATAATTTTTCATTACCTTTTTGATGTTAAATCAAATATGAGTTTTTGTTTATTTTCAAGATGAACAGCTAGATTATAACTGTATGACTTCTACCACAAATTGGATATTCTTGAAGTCTCCAAGCTGCTTCCATTGGACTTACATATCTAGCATCTACGTAACTACTAATTTTATCTACTATTTCTTTATTTAGTTCGTTTGATTTTCCTATTTTAAAGTATGCTTTGTCACTACCTTTAAGTATGTAGTTGTAAACATATGTTATGCTTTGTATTGATGCACAATATTCAACGTTCAAATGACATTTATAATTCATTAACCAAAATTTATTGTATAGAACAACCATTGAATTAACAACATAAGTCTTATCTATGTTCAGACTTTCGTAAATATGTTTTTCAGACATATTATTTCTTCTCATATACTGTGGGTAACCGTTATTTTTAAATGTAGTTTGGTTTGTAAAAGTTTTTGGAAAATTTTTTGTTCACTTTTTGTGAGAATTATATATACACGGACTTTCATCTGTATGAGGGCCATGAAGCATGTGTTTAATCACTAATTTTGTAAGTGTTATATTATTTGAAGGAATTTCAGCCAAAATAAATTTATCAATTTGTTCAGGTGTTATGATTTTCTCATCAGGATGTAATGTTATTAATAAGTGTGCATGTGGCTACCACGGTTTTGAAATTCAATAGGGTAAACGTATGCTAATACTCAATCAAAAAGATTTTTTTTAATGATGTCATCTAAAATTGATTGTAATTTTGTGTGGAATAACCGAACTGTAATATTTGGAATATCATTTGGTGTTGCATTTTTTGGAAATTCAGATAATAAAAGCTTTAATTCTTTCCATTTAGGATTACATGTGACTGTAATAAATAAGTCAAAAAAGTTTTTTCGAACAATATAAGATATATACATTTTTTTTTTCTTCAGAATGATTAACTTACTTAAATGTCAATATTGCTCGTACGTTTTTGGTGATAAGGAAAAATTAATGGATCATAAAAAGAAGCATAAAAATTTATTTTTTTAATGTAAACAATGTAACATCATCGTAAAATCAAAAAGTCATTATTTGCGACATACATTGGAACATAAAAATGGTAAATTTATACCGTGTATTATCTGTGGAAAAAAATTTAAGAGACAAACACATTTACAACGACATGAAATGACTCATCAGTCTGATGATAATGTAGTATGCTCAGAATGTGGAAAAAAATTTTCAAGAAAAGATTCATCATTAAGATATTATAGAAGCATTAACAAAATTCTAAGTAAAAATATGTTTAATATCATTAATAAACATGAATAGAATATTGGATTTTATTAAAAAGTTCACGTGTTTTTTTATTTCAGATATTAACTTGAATGTTTCAAGATAACTTAATGTATCAGGAATCA
>NW_019384218.1:510615-555423 GCF_000648655.2 Copidosoma floridanum
ATTCTGTTTTTTTTTATTATAAAAGTATCTGACAACAGTTATAGTCTTAGTCAAGGAATTTTAAATATAACTTATTTTTGGCTACGATTTTGTTCGAAAGACTTTTAAATAATACTCTTTATTTTAAATAACATTGTATATCTCTCTTCTGCTACTATACATCTTAACAATCCTTGAAAAAATGATTGTTGGAATGCGTTTTGTACTGAAAATACTAGTATAACGTGGTTAATGCCACCATATTAACAATAAATAATATATAAAATCATAAAACTAGACCCTACTCAGAGAATACATCTAATTGTTCATATTATAGCTTCATTATAGTTTCATATCAACTTATCATTTAGATGTTTATCAGTGCTATTTGGATTGAGTAGGCAAAGTGCATCAAATAATTTCTTTTATATGGTTCAGATGCTTTCAAATATTTTAAGTGATATTATATACGGGCCAACGAAGCAGGAAATTCTACAAAGCATGCTTAAGTGTTTTGTGAAATTTAGAAATACTTATGCTATCTTAGACTGTACAGAAATCCCCGTTGAGAAGCTTTGATGCTTAAAATGTCGTCTAAGATTATATTTCCATTGTGAAGGGAGTGAGACTGTCAAATTTTTAATATCTATTGCACCTTGTGGAGCTATTACGTATATTAGTAAAGCTTATGATGGTAGAGCTTCTGATAAAGCCATTTTTAACCAGTCCGGTCTGTTACAAAAATTAGAATCAACTAGAGACGCCTTGATGGTTGACAAGGACTTTGATATTGAGCTAGAGTGCTTGCAAAATCGTATAAAGTTAATAATGCTTCCTAAATTATCAAAAAAAAGCAGCTGGAAAAGAGTGATGCACAGTTAACAGCTGATATTGCAAGTGCTCGAATTCATGTTGAACGAGTGATCCAACGGCTATAAAAATGTTTAAAATCATGAAAAACAAAATTCCTTGGTCACTTATTCCATACATTGACAATATTGTGACCGTTGTTGCTGGAATCGTCAATTTAAAAAGTCCACTATCAGCTAATAATAAATTTTAAATTTAGTACTTTTATTTTTACAAAACATTTATTAGTAACAGTATTTATGTATTCTGTATACAATACTACTTTAAACAAAATTTGGAGTGTCAACTCTAATAGTTTTAAATACACGACTTAATTTAAAAAATTACAGATTTTCAGTCATTATCGTAATCATTACTATTCTTATCATATTTTTTTATTATAAGTTTGTAATGTGTTTTAAATTTTTTTTACAACTCTTGTTAGTTTTACATTTATGCATACAGCTTTTATCCAGTTGAGCCAATTTATTTAAGATAAATTTAAAATAAACGTATTTTAACTTTGGCCCGTTCTCATTTATGAACTGTTTGTCGAACTCAACGGTTAGTATTTTAATGCTGCCATCAACAGAAGCGTATATTATAAAATCACATTTAGGAATATTTGTAAGAAACATGCCTAACTACACTTGACAGTAGTAGGTGTATTTTCTTTTTAAGAAATGTTTACCATCAATGGTCTCTATCCATTTTAAAGACTTTAATAGATCACTTGCATTGATTTTTTTACCATCTACAGGACATTTAATTTTAATTATATTGCTGTTGTATACGAATCCATCAGGAATGTAGGCAAGCCATGGAACTATTGGGTTTATTATCAAACCAAAACGCAGGACTTAAACTTTTCTGATTTTTTCATAAGCTTGTCTAGCTTTACGTTCGTTTTTGATACCATAGGCGGTACTTTCATTTACACTAAAATTACTGTTAATGTACTTGTCTACTTTGCTTGACCAATCTGGATTTTTGTTATTTATGTAGGTAAGTAATGAATATGCACTGCTAGCAGTTATCCTTTTTTTTCTTTCATTCTTACACTTCTCGTCATCTTGCATTCTTGTCATCACATTTACTAAAACAGCTTGTTGAATGGATACATTAACATATTTTAGGTAGAATCTTTTTTCATCACAGTCTAAAGATGAAAATCTGATAATATTCATGCGGTAAGACTTAATATGAATTGCATAAAGAATCGAATTTTTTGCTATGGAAAAATAAATCTTTGCACTTGAAATAATTGTACAATCTTCCTCAGATAGAAAAATTTTGAGAGTTGTAATACTACAAGAAGCTGAAACATTATTACTAGTACTAGCTTTCAACTAGTTGACCATACAGCTTGGATTACCTAAAAATAAATATTTATTTGTTTATTGACATTTGCGTTTTTTAAATGAATGGCTGCGACGCATGCCTTCCAACAGAATTTGCTGACACTGCATTAATTGACTAGGAGAATTCACCTGAACTTTGTACTTTGAGTCTTTCACAGTCCCATGACAAAAACTTGAGACTGAAATTGTTTCGTACATTGATCGTGCTTCTTTTGTTAATTGTTTCCCCCAAGTTTGAGCAATATCGGTGCACGTTGCTTTTCCAATACACGTTTTCTAATGCCTGTCGTTTCATTTGATCATTAAATTACTAAGAGAGAATTAGAAAATATTTTTTTACATTTTGTTAACCTCCAAGTACCTTGTTAAATAAATAAGTGAACCAATGATGTGTTCGCATTGTCCACCCCGCCCAGCCTTACAAGAACGAACGCATTTAATGCAATTTTCTGAGTACTTTTTGGTAATATTGACGTTTAATTCATGCAGTGTGCCAAACAGATCACTGGATTTTAAACATAAAAAAATCAAATTTGTCTCTTCTAAGCTTTTCAATGTGACTCCACAATACACAAGGTGATTAGCGTTCATAATATTTTCACCCTCTTCGTACTTTCGCACCCCATTCCCTGCATACTTAAATAAATCACTAACATTTAAAAAATAATTACTCATGACAGCCTACGCTCCCGCAACAACTTTCAACTGATACCTATCCACAGGTTCGGGTTCCTGTAAGATCCATTAGGGGGGCACCACCAGTGGGTTAACACGACGAATAATAGTTTTCTTGAAAAAAAAGCTGTTGGTCACATGTTATTGCCGCCATTTTGAACTTTATAGCAAACAAAAAAATTTTTTCGTACTTATTTTGATAGAAGATCTTGAGACTTTGAATTTAAGCTTTTTTTACCTCATTTGGTTTCATGCCACGAGATTTATAGTAGTTTTATTGAAGAAAATCTGTAGGTCACATGCTTCAGGCAGCCATATTGGATCAGGAATGTTGACTTAATGTATATGCCACTCGGTATTTAAAACTAGATGCTCAGACCTTTCTTTTGACTACTCATAGAACTTAAACAAATTAAAAATTGCTTCTATGTCATTAAGGATATTTTTTTTTAATTTTCCATGGTGACATGTTAAATTGTCTGAAGAGTACAAGCTTTAAAAATTAAAATTGGATAAAAAATCAAAAAGGTTACTGTCTTTTTTCAAGTGCAATCGTCAAATTTACATCCACACAAATACAAACTAGTACATTTAACAAACAAAATTTTTTTATCTTTTAAAGTACTTATCTCTTGCAATATACTGTCTATTTATTATTGTATTACAATAGACAGCTTTGTAAATGATTGAAGATTTTGTGCTGTATAATGAACAGGAGCAACCTGAATGAACGTGTTTCATACTTCTTTGACATTTGTATTCTATTTGGGGTGAGAAACGGTTCGGCCAATGGCTCTGACTACAAAAATTGAACATTTTTGTGTTTTATCTTAAAAGTTCATGCAAATTTTTTGAATAAAATTTTTTTTTTAAATAGTTACGCTTAGTACATTTGTCTGTTAAATCAGATTGATAGATTTCAAAATAGCGGACCCAAAATGGCTGGTCATTACTTTAAATTTCAAAATTTTTTGGTGGAAAATTGTTTTTTTTTATACAGACTACAGAATTTTTAGATAATAAATGGTATAATAATCACTATTGGCAATCGTTCTCAATTCTCTGCTAGTAGTATTCTGTTCTACCTCCACTATAGTGCCATTCTTCAAAGCTTGATTGCCAAGCGGACTAAGACGCAAAAGGTTTTCATGCAAAGTACAGTCAAATGACTACATTAATTTTTTGGATGTTACGATTACACAAAAAGGTGGTAAAATCATCAGTGATTGGTTTGTCAAACAGCTTTTTAACGATTAGTTAATTTCTATTCCAACCATCCTACAGCATTAAGAATAAATACTGTATTTAATCTAACTGATAGGGTTGTTTACTTATTACATAAATCTTTCCATTGCGACAACAGTATAAGAGTAAAGAAACTCTTACAAGACGATAATTATACACAGAATTTAGTAAATAAATAAATAAAAATTTTATTTAGACAGCTTAACAGTACCGAAACTCCAAATACTTGTGATACCAACAAAAAAATTAACTTATATCCTCCTCTCAAAAACAAACTTAAAAGTGTTATCACACTAAACAAAGATAAAATCCAAAAACCATAACATAGAATGTTGTTTACAAGTTCAAATGCGGCTCTTGTTCTGCAAAATACGTAGGCAAGACAAATAGACCTGTGAAAAAACGCCTCTACAAACATGAAAACAATATGAACTAAGATCTTGTTAC
Source organism: Copidosoma floridanum (assembly GCF_000648655.2). Next base: position 515,172 of record NW_019384218.1, read on the forward strand.
ATCACACATAATAGTTATTTACGTAACAAGTGCGGAATAGACGATTTATCACACGAGTCGTGATTGACTCGCACGAGTGACCGGAGTTGACGGGAAAGAGTGCCAGTTGAGCACACGAGTGCGTAGCACGAGTGTGATCGCACGGCACGAGTTACCGTCACCAGCCACGAGTGCGGGAAATCGTCCCGCACGAGTTGCGTACAAGTTTTTTCGCACACTATTGCGAAAAATAATTATGTATACATTAAACCACCTGCACCGCGGCGAAAAATTTCCGCTATCATAAGTACGTACCGCGTTATTTTGTATTGTTATAACCTCAGTCTGTGACGTTCTTCGCAACTGTCAAGACGTTAGTATTCTCTCTATATTTACTACATTGTTACCACTAGTTGTACCTCGTCTGACTGAATTGTTTAAAATGTATTCTTTATTTTTCTTTGTTATTGCTATTACGTTGCAATTTAATTCATGCACTGCTAAATAATGGCTTTTATGATTAATACGTATGTTTTATTTTAGTTTTGTCTGCTCCTGAATAAAGTGAGTCTGATGAGGTTAACGTTGAGTCCAAAGAAACATTGCTTACAAGAGGATCCAACATCTTCAAGTTTTTCATTTCTACTGCTCTTTTCAAGTTTATTAAACGATATTGACAATGGTTTTTCTAAATAATTTTAAAATGAACATTCCTTAACACATAAATAATAGTACATTTGTAGGATTAGTTTCCATCGATCACCAAAAAAAAAAAAAAAAAAATTGGCTAAAGATTAAAAACTACATTTCATGACTTAAAAGACATCTCTAAGAATAACAAAAGTCGAATTAAGTCGACTACCAAGAAATCTCCAAAAAATCAGGTGTTAGTTTGAGCAGCGTTTCGTTGGTCTTGACGCTAACCTGAAAACAATTATTATAAAAAAAAATAATGCAAGATAATATTAACATTACAGTCTTTTATGAAAAACCTTAAATTTGTTTTGTCACAAATAGTAAAATAAGATCGAAAAAAAAAGTTCAGAAAAAAATGTGTTAACGAACGAAATAGATACAAATAAAAAAGCTCTACACAAGAAAAACTTACGAAAACAGGCTATTCTAGCGAAACAAATGTTAAATGCAAATTTGGTTCAGCAAAATTTTAGCAGGGTAATACTTAATTTAATATTACAAGAATCTTCTCTCTTTTGCATCATTTAGTGTAAATCTCGTGAGTGCAAAAAGAGCTATTAATAATTTCAAAAGTTAAGGCCAAGTTTGTCACATGACACCTAAATCTATTATAAACAATTCTGATAATCATTTTTACCGTCATACGTACATATGATGATGACTTCAATTTTGTAGAAAAATGCTAAAAATAGAAACCAATGTTATCCAAGGACGGGGACCCAATTATCTTCCCGCTATTTAAAAAAATGGTACAGATAGCGAAGACAACAGTTTCGCGGCCATTTGAAAAATATTTTATAGGGACATTAAGAAATAAGATAAAAGGTATAGCTGCAGACCAGTTTCGTGCGCGGCTTTCACTATTTAATACGGTCGATGAATTTTTACTAGCACTCTCGCGACCATGAGGAAGCATAGATGTCGCGGAGACGCTGTTAGCAGAGTTGAAAATGTTAACGCAGTAAATCGATCGCACAATACTACAGTCGGGCGCAAAATTATGTAATAGAATCATAATAACTCATGATTAAAATCCACACCTGCGGAAAATAGAGAAGAGAATACTTTTAAAAAAAATGTAGATAGGGAAGCGGCTAAAAAATTTGTGTACGGCATCAGGGCACCATGGAGTTAGAACATAACCGGACTTAGGCCGGCGACGATAAAGGAAGCTACAGAAGCAGCCACAAAAGTAGACATCGAAATGGGCTTGCGTAACATGGGACAAGGACCGTACAATTCCTATGTAACACAGGAAATTTAGAGACAGAGTACATATTGAGTGTGTTTGACGAAGACGATAAATGGTGTTCATTTTGTAGAGGACACTACACACACTCAACTAAGGAATGCGAGAAGCTGTATGAAGATGCACTAACTGGAAAATTACGACACCCCAATAAACCATTCGACGTACCGTGCGAAGAATCTGCCGTAGGAAGAACAAGAGCGGAACTTCGTACAACAACTCATCTTATGTTACGTGGCAAAATGGTCTCAACTTCTATGGTAATAATAATTATTATCAACAACAACAAAAATATGAAGATGGTGATTACAGGCGCTGCAATAACAATAACTATTATAATAGTGACTATAATAGCAACACTAATAACCGCTCGTACATCAGCCAACGGCCACAAAATGGTTATGCTGATAATTATAATAGGTCAAACGGAGCAAGACGAAATTTCAATAATAGAAACAGATATAATAATACAAGTAGAGGTAATGGTTATAGAGGACACTATCAATATCAAATGGGTTTAATAATCAGGGCCAACAACGAGGAAACGAGGCCACCACAAATTTCAGGAAGGAGTCGCAAGACGCAAGAGTAAACGCGGTGAATTGAAACTCCAACGATGCTTGATGCGCTCCCCAAACATCAAGCATTCAGCAATAGGCAATAAGGTGATAAACATGCTCAGTGGTAGAGGGGTAGCAGGCACACGTGCAGATAACGAAACGCACGAAGGTGCATACACATGGCAGGTAGAGACAGAGGAGCCCAATAGCAGTACTCCGAACTTAACACAGCCCGTAAGACAACTTCTTAACGAGTCGTGTGAAGTCAATATTCAGGGAAAAGAACCACCGACTACGAGCGCGTACGTTGATAGGATGACGAAAAAAAATAATTTGCTTCAAAGCAGCCCACGAACGGAAGAGAAAGAACGAGTAGATACTAGATACGAACCCTCTTATAGAACCATAAATATATTTAAAGCAGGTAAGACCTCTCTTCTCTTTTATATGTTTGAAAAGCTCTTGGCTACGAAATGGTAAAGTGAAATTTTACGCCAATACAGGCGCAGAGATATCGATCGTAAAGAAAGACTGCCTTCGTCTAGACACTTTCGTTAACAATGGGACCCAAGTTAAAATTATTGGAGATACGCACGGCGAGCGTAGCACGTTGGGTATAGTAGAAATACCACTACATGGCCTCGTTTATACGTTTTATGTGGTCCCACGCGACTTTCCGATAGATGTGAAAGGTATAATTGGTTCGAATATTTTTAAAATGTATGATGGCCGTGTATGTGCCCAGTAAAATATTTTGCAATTGGGAGGCACAAAAATAAAATTAGAGCCAGAGATTCTCAAAATTTTGGCCTGACCAAGGCTAGTGGTATGTGCTCGTGTAAAGAAAACAAGCGAAAATGTTAACTTTGGTTGGGTTCCTTTGCAGAAAATGGATAAAGATTAATTTATTAGAATATGAAGTAATGCAAAAGGCTGAACCGTTCAGTGGATTGAATGAGGCAATGATATGGCTATTTAAAACAAAGGGAGGAAAAAAAAAAATTTGATTAAATAAGAAAATATAAACATAAAACAAGCAAGAATATTTTTGATTTAATAAGTGCCAATAATATTGATGGAGCGTTAAATAAAGAAAGAATTGTGAGAGTTAAAAAAATGATGCAACTCATTGACGTGTCTAGCTATAACGAAAAAGAAAAATTACATGTCTGATAACTTATAGAACATAATCCCTTTGTGTTTGATTATGTCATTTGTTAAACATGTCGTTCTGCTCTCAGTTGTTTCCATGATGACTTGAGGGTCAGTGCCTAAGCACACGATTAGTAAGAGCTAATTTTGGGAGTACGAATGAAAATTCCAAAAAATCAGGTGTTAGTTTGAGCAGCGTTTCGTTGGTCTTGACGCTAACCTCATCTATTGTGTGTTCATGATCTAGAATTTTGGTTTGAGAAAAATTAAAGTTATGGTTGAATTCTTTCATGTGTGTAGCGACAAAAAGTTCATCTTTCTTCGTACTTTTGTGTTCGTTCAGGCGTTTTTTCAATGCTCGCTTTGTCTCACCTATGTATGATGCAGAGCAAGAATCGCAAGAGAAATGATACACATTAGTTTGATCGAGCCTATCAATTTTATCCTTTCCAAGAATGATAACACTGTCCAATTTGTTTTGAATAGTAGGATAAAATTGTATTCTTAATTTTTTCAAATTTTTTGAACAAAATTTGAAAAATAATGGGTTGTAAGGGATGGACATTTTTATTTTAGCACTTAGATTGTCTTTTAGTAAAAGTTATTATCATTATTAGTATTTTTATTTGGTGAAGTCTTTTCTTGATATATTTTTGTATAAAAAGTTCAGTAGTCATTATCGCGTAAAATTCGTTTACCCATGGGAATATTCTTACTGCAAAATGATTCATCAGATAAAAGAATAGCTCTTACTGATCGTGTGCTTAGGCACTGACCCTCAAGTCATCATGGAAACAACTGAGAGCAGAACATGTTCAACAAACGACATTTTAATTTGTTACGTTTTAATCATACTATTTCATAATTTTTTTGTATCTAGCAAAAATTATAACGAGAAAAACAATCGAAACGACAGATTTTACACCAGTAAAGACTGAATACTAAAAAAAAATATTTTCGTTACATTTTATGTTACACAAGAAACAATTTTATTTGGACTTAACATTTATCAAAGTTTTAATAATGTTTGCTCATTTTTAATAAACCACTATCTTGTCATACGCTACGTCATTAGAATGTAAAAGTGAAAGTAAATAAACGTTTAATCATAACATGATAATGTAGACGTAGAAAATGTTGTTAGAAAGAAAATTTTTGATTTTGTCGTAAAAAAAAAAAAANTTAAAAATTAAATTGTTACGCCATTTTTGACAATAAAAAATAATGCCGATGTGTTGATTGAACAAAACTTGTTTTCCTAATAATTAGATATATTTGTAAGAAATTAAAACGATTTTAACGCGAATGAAAAAAATGTTCTTATCATGTGCTTTTCATTAGGCTCACTTTATTATCAAAGAAAACAAAAACAAAAAACACAACAATTTTTGTAAATTACATTGTAGGGCCACTGTTTATAAATATTAATAATAGATACTCACGTCTATATCGTTAAGACGATCGTTACAGACTGTTAGTCACCTTAAACGAATAACGTAAGTGTCGAACGTGTACTATGTACTTCTATATATACATATAAACAATAAATGTACGTTTCTTGCGAATATAGATAATGTGTGTACGTATTTAAAAGAGATTACTTATAATAACTTTATATATGTTATTGAGAAATGAGGTATCCTATTTTTTATTTATTGTTTGTTTCGTCGAATGTAGGCGTAGCATTTCTGATATTAATCTTTTTTGTCTATTTGGTTCATGATCTAGAATTTTGGTTGGAGAAAAATTAAAGTTATGGTTGAATTCTTTCGTGTGTGACAAGACGACAACAAGCTCATCTTTCTTTGTACTTTTGTGTTCTTTCAGGCGTTTTTTCAATGCTCTCTTTGTCTCACCTACGTATGATGCAAAGCAAGAGTCGCAAGAGGAATGATACACGATATTGGTTTGATCGAGCTTATCAATTTTATCCTTTCGAAGAATGATAAAACTGTCCAATTTGTTTTGAATAGTAGGGTAAAATTGTATACTTAATTTTTTAAAAGTTTTTGAATAAAATTGAAAACAGGTTGTAAGAGACAGAAATTTTTATTTTAGTACTTAGATTGTCATTTAGTAAAAAGTCATTATCATTATTAGTATTTTTTATTTGGTAAAGTCTTTTCTTGATGCTTATTTAATTATTCACTGAGTGTTGGTAAGTTAAATTACTTAATAATGTTTAAAATTCCAATAATTCGATGTACAAAAATTAAAAAAGAGAACTTACTGATCGTGTGCTTAGGCACTGACCCTCAAGTCATCATGGAAACAACTGAGAGCAGAACATGTTCAACAAACGACATTTTAATTTGTTACGTTTTAATCATACTATTTCATAATTTTTTTGTATCTAGCAAAAATTATAACGAGAAAAACAATCGAAACGACAGATTTTACACCAGTAAAGACTGAATACTAAAAAAAAATATTTTCGTTACATTTTATGTTACACAAGAAACAATTTTATTTGGACTTAACATTTATCAAAGTTTTAATAATGTTTGCTCATTTTTAATAAACCACTATCTTGTCATACGCTACGTCATTAGAATGTAAAAGTGAAAGTAAATAAACGTTTAATCATAACATGATAATGTAGACGTAGAAAATGTTGTTAGAAAGAAAATTTTTGATTTTGTCGTAAAAAAAAAAAAAAAAAAAATTTCACTTTTACAAGGTTTCAAATTATAAGTTATACCATTATGCACTGAGTAAATAAAGTTATTGCAATGTGCATTAAGACAAAGACTACGGCGTGTTTTGTGCATAATAGTATACTTCTTACCCAGGGCAGAAAGTACAATTTGTATCAAGGGCGGAAAGCGCCACTTTCCACCTGTGAGCACACTTTCTGCTTGCCCATTACTTTTCATACTAGGGTGGGAACAAACTTTGGTCCTGGTAGGGTCGGAATATTTCTTGCCACCCATGGGCGATGAGTTATTAGCATGCGAAAAGTGTGCTTTAAGGCGCAAAGCACTGCGATTTTTTACAGATTATGAGCTTAAACAAATTTTGATTAATTTATTTTTTTCTTTTATTGATTTACAATAGGAAAATTATAGGTAATAATAATACATCCATTAAAATAAGCTTAGACACGACGAATTAAAATGTCATCTAAATCAAAGTTTCTCAATCATATAAAGTTTTTAATGCATATTAATTTTTTTTCAGTAGTGGATATTGCGTATTACCTAGATTGAACTTAATCAAAGTAACTTACATATTTTAATTAAAAGGAAAAGAGGATTACGGTCTCTACGTAGCAAATAGGGGTACTAGTGAGGTTAACATTGTGAAAATTCCGTAAGCTTATTTGTTGTTATTTGACAAAGTACGATATTCCCATGACATATTTTATAACATGTTCGATGACAGAATTAATAAACTTATTAGAAATTTCTGAAAAATCAGTATGCCATGGCAGTGCCACAATCATACTTTAAAAATTTACTAACAAATTACACACAAAATACTACAATAAACTTTTAAATTAAATAAAAATAAGCAAAAAAATTATTTAATTTTTGAAGTAGTACAAGTAAGAATAGAATTTCGTTTTAATATTTTAAGAAGGTTAGGAAGTACTAAAAATAAAATTCAACGTATTAAGCAATGCAAAAAAACGAAATAATTTTATCTCATGTGTATTAAAGTAAAATGTAAAAATGAGCTGTGTGGCTAAAGAGATCAAACAAAAAAATTCACCAAATCAAATAACAAACGAACTGCAATAGTTTAACTTAAATAATTTAAATCAAATAATGGATAGACTAAAATAAATTTACCTAATATTGGAGGATGCTCAAAAGGGGCCACGGGGTATAATAAAAATGAGGGAGGGATGTTGGGAGTCAAGGGGGTATTATAAAAATGAAGGGAAGTGAGGAATGCCAAAGGGTATTGGATTTTTAATTAAGACAACTTTTGCAACTTACTGTTTATTAAAAAAAAATATGTTTATACGTGTATGCATGAAAATTTTTAGAACTAAAAACAGCAGACTACCTGTGAAACGAAACAAAAGTTTTTTCGAGTCACAAAATTGAACAATTATTGAACGATTGTAAAAAACACTAATTTGTTTATAGCACTGTTTTAAAACTAATTTAAAAAATTTACTAATTTTTATAAGAAACCGATTTTGGTTTTTTTTTTTAATTTTTTTAAAGCCAAATTGACTGAGTTATAGGTATTTTTCAACTTAAAAAATCAATCATCGTTAAAAAACCGGGTTGAAATAAAAAAATTTTTACAGCATTCAAGTTCATTGTATTCTTAACAAAATGATGTTGCAGTTTTAGGTCTAATTATGATTGTACGCGTTGTGTAGTCAATTTAAATTTTTGATTAAAAATTAAATTGTTACGCCATTTTTGACAATAAAAAATAATGCCGATGTGTTGATTGAACAAAACTTGTTTTCCTAATAATTAGATATATTTGTAAGAAATTAAAACGATTTTAACGCGAATGAAAAAAATGTTCTTATCATGTGCTTTAATCAATGGACTAACTATTATTATTATTAACTACATAAAAATAATTTTAAATTCATATAATGTATGTGTTAGTATCATGTGAAATAAATTGTGACGTGGTAGATTGGCAATATATCTAAACACGTCACAAAACCCTCGTCACCGACAGTCAGCGGCAAGAGTTTCTTGGTTATTTATTTCTCTCTCTCTCGTGTGTGGCTTGCACGGAAGATTGTTGTTACCAGAATAAGCTATACCAAAAGTGATGAGCATAGAAAAATAACGTACAGGTCTTGAGATTTCTGCAACCAGTCTCACATTTTTACATACTTATCTGGATCACCGAAAAACCTGTGACTAGTCGGTTTTATAACTATACTAGTAAAAGTTTTTCAATAGCTTTGGTACAGGATTTTTCTGTACCATGGATAGTCTATTAAATTTGTATACTGCGCATGGCTTTCTACTGTACCGTCTACCGCGCATAGTACGTGCGCTTATAATATACAGTGGAGATATGTATGTATACATATATGCATACTTGCATACATGTATGGGATTGTCATTGTTATTTTGGCTCAATATGTAAATTGTTCTTTGCGAGTGAAAACCAATTATTATACGCAACAGGAAAGTGACTACAAGTGCCTACTGCACTTATCATTACATCTTGTTAGATTCGTATCAATGTATTGAACGTTATATAGTGTTGTGGTGGATATACTGAAATCCTAACCTCTTGAACTTTTACAGCTACGTATGTATATATATATATATTGTTATTCTGAATGCTCCCACTGGCCGACCAACTTTCTGTACTGGTACAGGAAAAATCCGTACCACGTATCGGATTTTGACGTGCTAAGTATAAGGTTTATCTATACTCACTAAGGTACTTTAAAGTATACTACCGTACCAAATATACCTGTACCAGTACACATTTTTCTTGTACAGAGTATCGAAAATACTTGTACTAACATATAGAACCTGTTTTTCTGGTAACAACAATCTTCCGTGTATGCGAAATTTCACAGTGAGTTCTGGAGGCCACAGCACAAGAAACAACTATAGGGTTTGGTCTGACTCTCATTTCGTGCTTCCCACGTGTACCCTAGCAATGTATGTGTACTGTTGAGGGTGTCGATGAGTGAACGGCAGCTACTAGTGTGTCGGAGTACCAGGAAGTAACAAAATAATGGTGGCTAATCCAGTGACGTGCTGGTTACTAACACACTGTGGGCCGTATGAGGTCCCTACGATCAGCAAACTCAGCATAGATGGCGTGCTGTAGCTAAGAGAAAAATGGCGTCACTAACACTCTACAGCTATAAGTGAAGACGGTATACGGTAATGTGGACTTACTTAAATGACAACATATCCGTCACGCTGACGTCAGGAGATCATGAGCACTACATTTGTGTCAATGTGACGCCATTTTTCTCTTAGCTACAGCACGTCATCTATGCTGAGTTTGCTGATCGTAGGGACCTCATAGCGTACAGTGTGCCTGCGCACCGAGACAAGGATGAACACTGGCGTTCGGTGCAAAGCCGACACTGAAACAGCGCGACGTAGCGTCAATAGACTCTCGCCTGACGAGTAACTGTGTGCTGCGCCGACCCAGTCCCCAGCTGTACGACCACCAGCACGTCCTTGAAGAGTCACGTCGACTTTTAGTACTCCAGACATAGATAGCGTATTTGAGGACGCCAACGGAGAACTTCACCGGATATATCCCGGTAGATAAAAATACCTAGTTTTGGTGCTGTGCGTTGTGTTGTAAGGAAGTAGTCGTTCTTAATTGCCCTATTCAAGTAATCGAAGTCCCTTATGGCGAGTTATTACTCAATGCCTACGTTATTAGCAACTTACATCCACGACAGCAAGCTACGACGTGGGGGTCGTTGCGTTTGTAGAATGCCGCAGATCATTTGTAATTAAAGTGTTCACAGCAGTGAATATACACCGTAATAATGTTACGTTGTGCTGTTTATTCAGTGGCATTGGGTAGTGCTAACTGCAGCTACAGTAGAGTGGTAACTTGATGATTGTTTTCACTAAAGAAAAAAGGATATTAAACCTTAATAGCTTCACGATACTACCAGTCGCTGCAGTTGGCACTGTACAAGAGCTATTGTATAAGCCGCAATCCCCGGCCAACATGTCTCAAAATACATATAAAAATTTTCAGTTTCATGCATAGTTTAATAACAATATCAACAACAAAAATTAAGCGCACTAGAAACTATGTACTTACGAATAAATTAAATTCATTTAACATAAATTAATTTATAATTATGCGATAAGATAATAAATACAATGACTACTTATTAAGGGCAGTCTGAAAAAATAAATGATAATAAGGAAATATTAATATAAATATTTTGGGGTAAGTAGCGGTCGGTAGAGGGTTTAGTAGGACTCAACAAAAATCGTGTGAGGGGCAGTGGAAGGTTGAGAAAAATAATATTGGAATAGGTGTATGGTCTGAACAAAAAATGTTATCAAGTTATAATAACAGAGAAAAAAAATTTCATTTTTTCATATTTTTTCTAGGGATAATAGGGGATTAGAGGGGACTGTCAGGGGTTGAGTGAAATGCTTTACACAAGTAACTTTATAATATAAAGAGAATATGTCTAAATGGTTGGGGAAAGTAACTGATGCAGAAACTACGTGTGTCTAACAGCAAGAAAACGGACAATATTTTTCACAATTTTTATTAGGAACCAAAGTTGTGGCAAATTTTAGATACAATAAAAGGGAGAAATGGTATTTTCGGACCTGGTAGTTTCGGTACCCATGGAGCCAGGGCCAGCGCCAGGCCCATGGGACCTGCAAAGCAGGGCTGAGGCACTCCTTGTACTTGCTCTGGTTGGATGAGCACCAGGTGCAACCCCTTTTTTTCTACCAAGGGTACACCTAACCCTAAAAAACGCCCATGGTAGGAAAATTACTTTTTCGTCAATTAAAAAAGGGAGGGTTCGAGATCACCTAAATCTGCTTTAAGCCTATGCACGAAATTTCTTATAAAATTTAGTACCTTTTTAGCCCCTAATCTATTTCCTATGGAATTCACTGCAGAATGCATTTTAACGCCTTGTACAAGGTGATATTAGTCCTATTTAAATAGCATTAGAAATTTAGTTTTTCACCTATATTTCGAAAAACTAGGGGTTACCCCGTGAAAAAAATTTATCTTTGACGGTCTGATAATACACATATTGTGGGCCACACAAAGTAAAAATTTGTTTTCATCCAATTTCCGAAAATAAATAAATCAAAAAGTTATACTTTTACTTCAAAGAGTTAGGAATTAACGCTGGTCAAAGGTCAAACTCTGGCAGAAATTCAGCTATATTTAGGGATACCTTGCAACAGCACTCTAATATTCTTCCATCATGTTACCATCATGAGCTCACCGTTAAACTTTCGCAAGTTAAGTTCCTGAAATCATAGAAACATTGTAAACATAAAAAATGTTTCAAAGAAATTATATGTTGTCAATAAAAATTGCATGGATGTTATCAACAAATTTGTACACAATCGCTTCTACAGATTTTGAGAAAAAAATTCATGAAGTTTTCCTATTTCGTCGTCTTTAACATGGGCTCAAATGTAAGTTATCAAAAAAGTTATAGAAAAATACCTGTTACGCTTGACACAGCGATGAGAATGTTTTGAAAAACTATCATGTTGTTTATGACAACTTCATTGATTCATGTGCAGAGTTTCAACAAAATCGCGTATGCAGTTATAGAGATATTTGCACAAACGTAAACAAATTTGTTTCCAGCTCGTATGCTACACTCATGCTTGAGACAAGGACGCACTGAGTACACTGTTTGCCGTCAGGTTGACTTTATACGAGAGACGATATTTTTTCACAAAATCACTTCTAGAAGCCGTTCTACACGAAATTATGATCTAAAACTTGGTATAGGCCTAAATGAGACTTTGAATTTTAATGCTATATCATTAAAATCTTCAATTTTGAAAATTTATGGCACACTTTTATCAAAAAAAGATCAGATTAACTATGCTATTTACTTCTTATTTTTTATCTTCCGTACAAAAAGTATTTAAGCTATTTAATAAATACCGTAAGAAACTAGATAACTTCAAGAATATTCTGTAATTTTTTAAGTATATTATTTAAACATTAACGAGTACTGACGAGTTGAACACAAATGCATTTTCCGTAATCGAGAGGACGGATGTTTTTAGGCTAGGTTAGTACCGCATACTTTATCACAGCGCTCTGTGCACATAAACATGCTCCCTTTCACCTCCCGATGGAGCGACCCAACTCCGTTAAATTACGATGAGTACGTTAGTAATGTTAATTATGTACGGACTGAAGATGAACATGATAATGATGTACAATTTACTGTACTTGTTATCAAGTTCTATTTCAAATTTTATTGAAAAAGTAACTATATCATGTAAAAATTATTTTAATTTCGCGAAAGAGCAGAGTTTTTTTCAAACGACAGATTTTTTTGGATAACAATACGAAGAAATCGACTTTTTGGCACTTATCTTATTGAAATGTTGGGACGTAAAATTTTTAATTTATTTTTGTATCAAACACGTATACATATCATCACAATAGATACAAATCTGAAGTTTTGGAAATAAAAAAAATGGGTAGCTTTCCACTTGAAATATTTGAGCTTTAGGGCCCTTTTATTTGAGACTTTATTTTTCTCAGAGTAAACGTATATTTCTTGCATTTTTTAGTATTTAAATGCCATTCTAGCATTATAATACACATAATCGATGTAAATCCTTATTTTCAAGCTAAAAAAATGCATGCTTCAAAAGTTTTACCATTCTCAAAGAAATTAACAGTAAAAAAGCCTTAACAAGTACTTTCCAATCAACAACCTTAAAGAGCCAACAACATTCTTTACTGTATATTGATCAGGCGTATTCAAAGGACGGTACAATAGCTTTTGTTATTTCCTGCCTCGAACCCCTCTTGCACTTTTTAGTAAGAATTTGAATTTCATATACATTTATTCAAAATTCTTGTTATTCTTATTGTTATTTTACTTTCACTATTAAGGAGGTTTGGGAGTATCATTCAGAGAGGCCAGGAACGGGAAGTCCCCCTGGCCGCGCATCTGGGCCCCCTTTACCGCGCACCTCCTCTTGCACTCTACAAACTTGAAACTGTACGACTGTAACTGCTTATATTTTTGAAAAATACCTGGCAAGGCTTGATTTTTTTTGTCGAGCATCTTCCTTTTGTACTAAGTTATCTATAAAAACGTTTTTTTATTCCAACACATTTTAAAAATACCTTAATTTCAATTAAAAGGCAAACCTAACCTTGCTCTCTCATAAGTGACCGTGTTTAACTGTCAATATTTTATAATTTTTTTTCTCGAAAATTTTCCTTGGTGAAAAATCTGAAAAAATTCATGTGCGCTAAATTGTCCAAAGAACATTTAAAGTTGAATCAAAATATTTATTACAGCACTGATGTTCCAGTACAAATGTTTGATCAATCATAATTAGTCATTATCATATTTAGTTACACAATTAAGTATTTGAAAAAAGTGATTTAACTGAGTGATATTGATGAAAAAAAAAGAAAAAAAAAAAACAATTTATATGTGGATTGAAAAAAAAAAAAACAAGTTCTAATTAAAACTAGTTATAATTAAATTGCATAGAGTAACAAAAAAAAAATATTAATATTTACTAATAATAACAACATTTCTTAAGTAACGCTATCTATATTTTTCTTTCAATATTTTTTCAGTAACTACGTTAATAATTGTGCTCACACTAGAGACCGTAAAAATATTCAAGTATCATTTGGGATTTTTATGCCTGATGTACTTCAACCTACGGGTAAGGCTCAACTTGGCTTTCAGGCACTTCAGCCTTTTTCAGCCAAAAAAAAAAAACGTACTAGTTTAGAACGTATTAATAAAGTGTTTGTTTTATAAGTGATTTTCGCTAAAAACTATTTTTTTTTTTAGTAACTTTTACTTATATTTATAATAAGATCCTCTAAAAGTTGGGGTAACGATAGTGCCCAACCCTCCCTCACTTATTCGATTACGTTATCGTACTGTGTCTAAAGTTTCGAGCACTTGCCCACGTGATATTCTAAAATTAATTTTCCCAAGCCCTTTTTTTACTGTACAATTAAAACAATAATAATTTACAATATAGTCGTATTTATAGCCAGGAAAAATTTTTAGCAACATAAAACAGAACATAAACAAGTAGTAATAGGTAATTGAAAGATAATTGAAATATTCAACATTAACAATTACATGCTTTTAATTTATTCAACAAGTTAATCCAGCTTATAAATAGCTATTTTATTGGAAAAACCAAGTACTGACTTGTAATTTTATGATTTCTAATAATTCATTAAGCTCCTACTTGGCAACATAATTTAAAGTGCAAACAGAATAAATAAAAATAAATGGCAGACGATTAAAACATGACATGATTGTTCATTCTTTTTACTCAATTTTATGAGTAAGAAAAGCAATCATTAAATTTGATTTACATAATGTTAAGTAAAACAGCTATTCGTACAATTAATCATGTAAGTATAATCTAATTGCTGTGCTTTACTCAAAACAGTGTCCCTCCCAGAGGATTTTGAAATGGAGACTTTAATCAATCTTCAAGATGATGTTTTAATCAGCGGCTCACACTATGCTAAGAAGCGACTAAACTCAGATCTCAACCATAGACAAGACAGTAACAAACAAAAAGTACAAAGAGTTTATGTCAAAGAAGTGGAGAAATAAGCAGTGGAACAACTTATGGCCCTCGCTGAAACGCAAAATGTCTTTGACACACAACCATCATTGACACAACTAGACAAATCCAATAAGGGACGCATAAAAAATTACTACTCCCCTCATAATAGAGGCCCTTTGGCATTGCTTATCTGCAGCAAAAGGACAGGCAACGGCCTCGCCCCAAAATTGCACAGATAGGAGAAAGGCGGGTGGTATGGGCACTCTAGATTCACCAAGCTCTCATATTTTTTATTTAACTGCATTACTAATTATAAAGGGTAATAATATTATAGAAAACAAATTACTACACCTTCCTGAAAAGACCGTTTTGCCCCCCTATGGGGCAAGGTGGTCCTCAGCGTGGGACACGATGAGCACGGAGAGTCAATGAAAAATTTTGTAGAGGCATGTAGGTGTCGTGTATATATATCCCTAATGTAAAAATTATAAAAACTCATATCAATAGATCTCTGTCAATTTTATTCAATATAATAACTGCTTATACATATTCAATTTAACAAATATTTCAAACCTTATTAATAATATCACTTGGTATAATTTTTTGATTTTTATGAAAACACATACAGATAAATTTAATATTTAATCGTTTAGTTTAAGAAACATTTCTAATCTTAATTATCAATTTCACTTCATATAATTTTTTGTCATGTGAAGTGCATAATATATTAACACAGAGCTTGTTCTTGCTCATCATAAGAAACTTTTGTAACGCTAATTAGTACAAAGTAAATAAATATAAATTTTTACAAATAATATCAACCAATATTGGCATAATTTATTGAAATTTATTGGTTTACTGACTTGCCTACACTTTTTATACTTTGGTTCTTCAATCTCCTCTGAAGGGTCGTTCTGGTGATATCAAAATCAACAGCAGAACTTTTTATACTTTTACCATTGTGCACTGCATCGATGGCCAATTGCAATTGACCATCGACCCACTCTTTTCCTATACTTTTTTTTTTGGTAATTTCGTACCATTCTTGATTCTTACTAAGTATATAAAAAGTTGTAAAAGAAATAAACAAAGTTTTGGAAAATGGAAAGTTAGGTTAGGAAACCGGTACTGATGTCTGCTTGGGACTAGTCGCCGTGTTCATCCTGCCCTTCTAGTTGGTGACCGATCTGCCCCTTTAACACATCTTTTTTAAAACAATGTAACTTTTGTTTTAAACATAGTACAATAATAATTCGACTGGTTTCTGAAAGCTCTAAAATGGCTCTTTCAATCGTACCTAATTTAAAAAACTCCTGAATAATTATCAACTATCCAAACAAAGCTCACAAATTTTCGACGGCACCCATGTTTTGAAGCTGAATTTCGAAAAAGAATTTATAATTCGATGATAAATTTTATGGATGTAAAAGTTTAAGACGATTGAAGAGAAAGTATCAAAAAGTAAGAAAAAAAATAGTCCGTGGCATAAAAATAATTTCTTTTATTTAAAATGTGACTGACCGATTTACCCAATGAATCGATCCTGCCCCTCTTTCCCCTACGCTATAAGTAAAATCACATGCGACAAATACAAGGTCGACTATATCATCCCTAAATCAGCAAAAAAAATAGAAGTCTTCTTGAAAACTTTTCAAGACACTAACAAACTCCTCGATGACGCTTAAATACTGAAGAACTGTGATGTATTCATAACGAACAATTTTTTAGTAAGAAAAGGCGTTATAAGAGGCATTGGGCACAGATATCACTGATAATGATATCCTCTCCGAACTCAAATCCAGTATATAAGTGAACAGTATTAGAAGAATAACCAATAGGAACCACCTGTTCCAGAAAGACAATACGAAACCCAAAAGAGTGCCCAGCACATCTGTCATTGTTTCTTGCGCCGGTCAGGAACTGCCTAGCCATGTGTACTTATATAGTATATCCCACGACGTACTAGTTTTTGTAGCTTCACCAAGGATGTGCTACTCCTGCTTTGCTCCAGGGCACACATCTGCTTTTTGTTAAGTTAGCTTATTGTGTAGGAAGTGTGCACAAACATCCTTAAATATGCCAGCTGCTTAGGTGATCACGCTGCTTTGGATAAAAACTATTCTATATTGCAAAGAGAGAACAACATTCAGTATATCATAGCTATGGAGAATAAATCCTTTGAAGAAGCAAGAAAAATGGTTACGGGTGGTCAACGCCAGCGCAACATCGCTCCTAGCAAAGAATTATTTCCACTCTCAGACAACAACCATAGTCTGCACTGCTCCAATCGCTTTTAATCTTTCTGCCATGACAATCTAGGTGATGGCGAAGAAGAGCCTCTTCCATATTTACAAGCAACTGGATCAAACTAAGTTAACTTACCAAAGGCTAGCCAAGACAAGCAATCCGTGAAAGCACGATTCAGCGTCTTTAACAACACAAACTCCAGTCCGGATAGAACAAGAGAGAAACGGGTAAAATGGTATAAGTATATGAAAGAAAACTGCCCGCACTACTTGGCACGCAGTGAAAAAAAGCAAGTTACCGACCCCACTACTATAGTTTGCCTGTGACTCAATCGCTAAGGAACGCAGAAAAAGATCACTTGCTCAGCTTCTCTCAGCCAGATGCTCGGATTTTTTCCATAATAAGGACCAACCACAATCTACAACCCTTGCAATATGACTGGAGTGAACATAATGCGTCGTATCCAAGCCGTAGATCTTCTACTGCAGCTCAGCCTAACTTCTATCCGGACTTCAAACAAAAGACGCCATATCCCTATCACATCAATTGACCTTCACAGATCTCACAGGATGAAGATGACACCGACGACTTATTCAGGTTCAACTACGCGTCTCAATAATCATACTACACTTGTATTTTTTTCAAACGTACTTTTATGTCTGCTTAGGTATTTGTTTATATATATATATATGTGTATATGTGTGTGTGTGTGTGTGTGTGTGTGTGTGTGTNATATATATATGTATATATCTTTTTTTTACTTACTTACATACTTATCTTTTTTTTTTATGTGAAAACATTTTATACGAGGTTTGGATTCCTATACTATATCCTGTTTGTCTACAAGCAGTTAAGTATGCATGCGCACGCGCACACACACACATACTATGCACGGCTGCTGGCCAGTAAGTGGCCAGTGCTATATGTTTAGTGTTTACGCTCCCGCCTGCAAGAATATTGGTCTGTCTTATTCAAAGGTGAGGCGAGTAGTCTACAAGCCACAAAGAGAGACAGAGAGAGATGACAGTTGCCATCCATCCGTGCGTGTGTATTAGTTTGCGTCCATCGGTTACAATTGACACGTATAAATGTAACCTAACTTTTTAAGCACGTTGTTTATATTTTACCAAATACTGATATTAATGAAATCGTTCGCTTTTGGCGGTTCAATTTGCTACCATATTCAGATATTGGTTCTACTGCATTACAAGAAAATTACAATTCTTTGCCTGTGATTGTTTCTAGCGATTTTAATATTAATTTTAATAATAAAAATTCGCAGCCTTTAATAGACTTTTATCACAATTTTTTACATATAAATATTAATAATAACCAACATCAATCTACTACCATAGGTGGTACGACTATAAACGGAAATTTTCAAAATTTGTATATAAAATTGCATCTACAACATTTCTTTCCTACTATAGCTACCACAAATCAATTGTTACTATTGTACAGAGCATTGTTAATATTGTACAGAGCAATGAATGAACAACACACTTTGCAGTGAATAATCATGTAAATATTTTTTAGTTTGATTTTTTTTTGGTATTTTTTCAACATAAATAAATATTTTTTACTAATAAAAAAATGTGATATGCAATTTCGCATTTTTTTATTTACTGAGAAAACAACCACTATTTGTAAGGTCGACTTTTTCAAAATTTTAAGAAATTAAATTTTTTCGTGTTGCATGTTTCAGAATGCCCTAAAAAATAGTAGTACATATTCATATCCATGTTTTCATTTCTTCTTGGGGTCGAATGCGACACTACGACTAGTTTCTTTTTCTTTTCTTTTACTGCGACATCTTATTTCTCTTACATTTCTCATGAATCAACCAGGTACGGACTATTGCGCTTCGTACAAATCTAGCCTAAGAGTAATGTTTTGGAATACCAGAAACATAAGATTTTAACTGTAAAAAAAATATCTGAAGACGTTGATGTTATAATTATTGTTGAATCTTGGCTTACATCACATATCGTCTATATTACAAAAGGCTTTCATACATACAAGGCAGACCGGCTTCACGCTGCTGGCGGCGGTATAGAAGTGTTTTTTCAAAAAAATTTGGCCTATGTAGAAATTTCAGTTAACTTACCACACCAATACGTTGAGATGTGCGGCTTCCTCATCAACAATATTGAACTCAACATTAAATTGTTCATCTGTTACAGACCTCTAGAGTACACGCTGACCCAGGCTGAGTGGAATGAGTTGTTACACGTTGCAGATCCTACTTGCTATTCCATTTTAATCGGTGACTTTGACGTACAAAATTTTAGTTGGAACTGCAACAGCAGTAATGTTGATGGTACTAGACTGGAAGCAGCTTTACGCTCTGGTGATCTATTCCTTCACAACCCTAACTCACAAACGTAAATTAACATCCACACTAATTACAAATCTAACTTAGATCTGATTTTCACAACTCACGACCTCAAAGACTGGGTAAGCTGTGAAGTCTGCAATGAACCTTGAGAATAAGACTATTTTCTCATCTTTCTGAACTTCTCTATTGATAAATATACGTATAATAAGAGATCATTTAACTGTAGTTCAACCGGCACCGATTGGCACAGGGTTGATGTTGCTTTGGAGGAGGCCTATTCGGCTTTTACTTCTTATGAATTTGAGTGCCTCTCTTCAGTTGCACAGTATTACTCTTTTGTTGCCACTATAAAAAAAGCAGTGCTACTGAATACTCTTCAGAACAAGACAATCTCCAAACGCAAGCTCATCAACCCTGTCCCTTGGTGGGATGCAGACTGTGATCGTGCTCAAAGACTCAAATCTGCTGCATTTAAAAAGTACCTTTTTAAATTAAGCTTACAAGACTTGATCAATTATAAAAGACGATGTGCCTTAGCCTATAGACTTTTTAAAACGAAACAAAAAAAAAGAAAACTTCCGTAGCTTCACTGAAAGTCTAAATTGCCGCACGAATCCTTCTTATGTATGGAATATGTGCAAAATTTTAAAACACTCTTGCATTAACAACAAGCCTTTCTCCACTACAGAAAATTTACAAACTGATTCCCATGGTGTGTTGTAATCCGCCCTCGAAAATATTTGTCCCCCCAGGGTACAAACTAACCCGTCTTCATTTCCTGATACTTCCTTCGTTAAATTCTTAGACACTTCTTTTTCACTCACTGAATTTAACTACAATTTAGACAGCAAAAATACTAAGTCTACTCCAAAAACAGATAGCAACAACTTCGACTTAATATGCAAACTCCCCTTCAGGTACAAGCTTCTACTTCTTGACATTTTCAATCGAATGTACACTGAGGGTTACTATGTGGACTCCTGGAGATAAATCTTAGTCTATTTTGTTAAAAAGCCTAACGACAATGGTTTAAGGATGTTGCCTACTTTTTTTTTTTAGTAGCTAACTACGTTATCGACATCAAGTCGATGGCTGGCAACCTTGCATATTAAATGTAATATATAATCTGCATTAGAAGTTGTCTGCTTCTGCTCTCAGCTTAGTGTTTCGTGTACCTACATGTATGTACATACGTGTAATGTGTTCGTTTTTACGATGCCTAAACTAAAATATCACTGGAAAGGTAGATATGTTTCGGAAAGTAGGTACTTCATGGAATCAAACACACCCTTTGACTTTTTAAAAATACCGCTAAGTGACACTACAGCTCCAAGTTGAAGCTTCTGCTGGCTGTAGATGCAACGTTGTTACATGTTTTAGATTTATGTTATTTTTATTATTATGCCACAAATGCTTCCGTAATATCAATTATAACAACAGTTGAAACTTTGCACAATTGTTTCTCACACTTCATTTTCTCTACACCTCAAATTTTGTTGTCCTGAGTGATTTCCATCACACTTTTTAATCAAAAATTTACAGCTGTCCCATCAGAGCACGTGTTAACCATTGCATTTTCATTGTCACATTTCTCAATAATTAGTATTATAACGTATGTTTTAAAAAAAAAGTGTGTATTCTAGATGCTCCTCATATTTATATACTCGATTATCATCAACTACTGTGATTATTTTCAATAAGTAACGTCCTTAAGACCTCTCTCATTATCACCCTGTCAATGCAAGCTGTTTGAATCTCTCATTAAGAACAGGGCTCAGTGGTGGTCTCAGGTAAACGACTTACTGCCAA
This sequence comes from Copidosoma floridanum, assembly GCF_000648655.2. The sequence goes on from NW_019384218.1 coordinate 536,427, forward strand.
AGAGCCAACATGGCTTCAGAAAAGGCAATTCCTGCATAGACAATCTGACTAATTTTACGCTAACTACTCAGGAGGCCCTTAAGAAGAAAAATGGTGTCTACGCCGCGTTTCTCGACATTCAAAACGCTTTTAATCATGTTAATATCGACAACTTAATCGACAAATTGACCATAATAGGCTTTTCTTCTCAAGTGGATAGATTCATCAGATTTATTACTCGAGAAAGATTTATATTCACTGATCATAACACGCACAAACATTTTATTTCCTACAGGGGTCCGTTGGGTGCCGTCCTGAGCCTGCTACTTTACGCGCTTTACGTATATTCTGTCATTGCTGATATACTCGAGCAAGTAGTAGTCTCACTATTTGCCAACGACCTAGCAATTTACATTGAAACTAATCCTGAAATTCGACAGTAAATTAATTCTGGAACAAACCATTAAAACAATGGACACCAACCTATACTACATCGGTCTAAATATTTCTTCGTCTAAATCTAAATTCTTACAACTCAACAGGAAAGGTATTAAACCCGGCTTCACAGAACTTTTAATTGGAAACGATTCGATCAAATCTTTTGAGTTTGTCAAGTTCCTATGCGTCTACATCAACTATAGACTCAGTTTTGATGTTCACATCGCAAATCTCCACAAAATGCATGACAGCTAAAAATTTTATTAGATTCCCCCGAGGCACCTGATAGAGTGCTCTTATATTAACACTCTCATTATCATATATCCAAGCTATGTTCGCTTAATAATTGACAACGTTTGTTTCTTTTGTTTTCATAACAACCCTAACAAAATCAACAAGCTAGAAAAGATTCAATATGTAGCAATACGCTAGGCTATGGGAGATCGCATGAGCACTCCTACTAACATTTTACTGGCTTAATCTGGTCTGACCTCAATCAGAGAGCGTACACACTTTTTATGCATGTGCTATATAGCTAAGAACATGACTATATTAACTCTGAAACAACTTCCAACATATTCAAATTTTCTAACAAGTTCAATAAACCTTACAGATTCTCGAGAGACGCATCTTTGAATTTCTCGACACTAATAATAAATTCGATAAGCCATCAACGCAAACTTCAGTATGTATAGCCATCATTTTTTCACAGCTATATCTACAATCCCAAAAGATTTAAACCTTGGTTATACAATCAAGGACTCTTCTAAACCCAACTATATTGCCTCTCTAGACCTCAATGCCATCTACACGGATGGCAGCAAGATCAGAGGCGCCGCATGTGTTGGATCAGCTTGCAATATGAACACGTACAGGCTAAAAGTCTTAGCGCTATGGTTTCGGTTTTTTCGGCTGAACTTATATCCATAAACTCTGCATTCAACTTCTTACTTAAACATTCTAAAAAAATTTTTACAATATTTAGCGATTTCTAAAGTTCACTAAAAAGCCTATCTTCTTCCAAGCACAACATCAAGTCTAATTACCTCATCTTTGAAATCAACAAACTTTAACACCTCCCATACATTATCATTAACCCTAAGAACTCTGTCAAGCTAACATGGATTCCAGACCATATGGGCCTCTCCGGCAATGAGGAAGTCGATTTAATTGCCGAATATGCTTCTCTTTTTTGTTTTCCTTCAGTGAGATATATCAATTTCACGGACTTGTATGAAACATTTTACTCCAATGCTTTCGCCAACAGTGACTGGAAAAACAAGATTAATGGCAGTTTTTAAGGAAAAATATACTTCGACATATTCCATACATACAGAAGGACCCCCTGGTTTAAAAGACGCAATCTCAGTAGATTTAATATAGTTATTATTACCAGAATGGGATTTAATCATCACAATCTTGCTGAATCCCGTCATCGTAAGAACATTGTATCTAAATAAAAGGGCAAATGTGGCTTTGAGAGTAAAGATCCGAACCATGTAATACGGTCTTGTCAACTCTACGCTAAACATAGGAAACCCCTACTAGTAAAATTAAAATACATCCGCATTATAACATTAGAAGTGTTTTAGCAAATCCTAACAGTCATGCGTGTTCACTGGTACGTAAATTTATAAAGAGATGTAATATAAAAATTTAAGTGCTCCAATCGTATTCACTTACTTATATTAATAATTTTAAGGAGGTTTGGGAGTATTATTCAGAGAGGCGAGGAAGGGGAGTTCCCCCAGCCCACGCATATGTGACCTTTTTACTGCACCCCTACTAGTAAAATTAAAATACATCCGCATTATAACATTAGAAGTGTTTTAGCAAATCCTAACAGTCATGCGTGTTCACTGGTACGTAAATTTATAAAGAGATGTAATATAAAAATTTAAGTGCTCCAATCGTATTCACTTACTTATATTAATAATTTTAAGGAGGTTTGGGAGTATTATTCAGAGAGGCGAGGAAGGGGAGTTCCCCCAGCCCACGCATATGTGACCTTTTTACTGCACCCCTACTAGTAAAATTAAAATACATCCGCATTATAACATTAGAAGTGTTTTAGCAAATCCTAACAGTCATGCGTGTTCACTGGTACGTAAATTTATAAAGAGATGTAATATAAAAATTTAAGTGCTCCAATCGTATTCACTTACTTATATTAATAATTTTAAGGAGGTTTGGGAGTATTATTCAGAGAGGCGAGGAAGGGGAGTTCCCCCAGCCCACGCATATGTGACCTTTTTACTGCACACCTCCTCTTGGACTTTACAAACTTGAATCTATACGTATGTAATTGGTTACATTTTTGAAAAATGACTGGCGAGTCGTGATTTTTAACGTAAAACTTTTTATGTTGTAACGTAAAACAATTTTTACGGGTTGCCCAAAGGGAAACTACTCGGTCGAAGTGCACAAATATAGAGGAGTTGGACAGTGCACAAAACATATGCCTAATTATTTCCCTTTGTGACTAAATCTGGAAAAGAACGGGTAAAATAAATTTTATTTTCTATGCCGTATTTGGAAAATTAATATGGACATTTACAAAATTTCGAAAAATCTTTGTTACAACATAACCTTTCAAAATTCGAAAAACAGTCACATCTTGAACGGGAATCCGGATAGGCCAAAAATAATTCCACGTATAGAAAATAATTATTGAGGTGCAAAAATATATGTTACACGGATTTATACAATAGTAATAATTATAAAAATAGTAAGCCATATCTTAGAGGCAAAGCTACATCTTACATGTCCTAGCTATAAAGTAATTAATTTTCTATTGTTAATCATGTATTATAAGAATAATTGTCACGTGACAAAAACCTGTACTTTTGTTACTAATTTTGAGATTAATAGAAATTAGTTAGAAGTACGTGTAAATTTTAATATTAAATTATAAATAATCATTGAAAACGAATTGAATGAGAAAATACAACTTTACAATGGAAAATAGCTATATGTTTCTTGTTTTCCTTAATCTCAATAGTGAATTATTTTACTTTTATGGTAACCAAAATTTAAAAAAATGTTTTTTTGTCAGATACAATGAGTCTTACAAGAATTGATAGAACATAATATATACTTATGATGTCATATCAAATGCACGAATTTTATATAAAAGTAATTTTTGTCCCGCGTAACTGGAAAAAAAGTACCTTTTTTGGGGCACTATGGGAAAATTTTATTTTTTGTTCTGCATTACATGACTATAAATTCGTAAATATAATAATAGGTATGTCATAGCAAACAAGTAAGCACTTAGAATGTTTGAGTCACATGTTACGTAAGTATACGTATTTTATGCAAGCGCGTGTTCGAATACGTAATAATAATGGAATTTTCACTATTTTAATAACAGATTCTTAAGGACCTTTCAAAATTAGGTTTAATCTAATTTTTTCAGTTTGTGTTACACCAAGTTTAATAACATTCATGTTGAAAGTTTCACTTCTGCCGGGGGTCCCGAGACCTACACCTGGTTTTTTTTTTTTGTTGAGCATTTTCTTTTTGTACTGAGGTATCTATAAAAAGGTTTTTTTTTAATCAACACATTTATAATGTACCGTAATTTTTAATTAGAAGGCAACCTAACCTTGTCCTCTTATTTGAGTCATTAGAGACCGTGTTAAACTGACAATATTTAATAATTTTTTTTCTCGAAAATTTCCCTGGTAAAAAACATAAAAAATTGATGTGCACTCCTGATGTGCACAAATATAACGTACACTATCTTCGGCCCGATACTACATTTTGAACTTTTCTAAATAACTAGTAAAATAGGCTATTCTGTNGCCTGGTGGGTCGTGATTTTTTTTGTCGAGTATCTTACTTTTGTGACTATAAGACAACCATAAAAACTTTTTTGTTTAATTTGAATAATTTTATGATACACCGTAATTTTAATTAAAAGGCAACCTAATATTGTTCTCTCATGAGAGGCCGTGTTAAACTGTCAATATTTCATAATTTTTCTTCTTTTCAAAAATTTTCCTGGTGAAAAATTTGAAAAATGTACATGCACTCCTGATATGCTCAAATGTAGCATGCATTTTCTTGGCAAGATTCTACATTCTGAACTTTTCTCCTACGGCTCCTTAAACTAATGTATATACTAGCAACAATTCTGTGATTTAGCTTACTGTACAATGAAATGTAGGAGTACCTAGCCACCTGGCTACCGTAACGAACCTCAAGCGTACTAAAAGAATTTTTAATTAGATAAGGTAAAGGTACCTATTATGAGCTACCGGCCATATTATGGGCCACCTGTACGTTAATCGTCAAAAATAAAGGATTTAAGTCACTTTTACTGTCTTGAAAATCAGTGGACCTGAAAATTCAAGTCTTACACTTTAAACTGACTCATTTACTAATATATTTTTGAAAAGTTTTTTATCATAAAAAAAAAGATAAATCTCGTATCTATAAAGTTGGGGCATCTAACAGGCGTTGTAGGACAGTAAGTGCATCATAGGCTCTCGACCATGTTCATTAAACTGCAATTTATTAAATAACCAGAAATTTGTAGGTAATGTTATGATAACGTTGCAAGTAGCTTGAAGCTTGTAGATTCACGTGATAATCTTAGTTTTTCAATTAAAAATCCAATTTTTTAAATAAAATAATGGCCTAACTTATGGAACATATAATTTCTTTTTGTATATATAACGGGCCGTTACTTAGCAAGGTGGCCCACACATTTTCACGGTCCATCAAAGCATGTCCATATTATGGGCCATGGATAATAAGCAACTTTATCATTGTTTTAAGCCATTCACCAATAGTATTTTTGTTTTTTAATATTTTGTACACATTTATGAAGCTGAAGAAGACATTTATATACCTCAGAACACGAATAACTTGTTAAAATCAAGAGTTGAAATAAGTTAACCTAAAACGACGATAAAATTGAATCTTTGTTTACCTTTAGTATACTTATATATACCAATGCTGATGGGCTAATGTGGTGGTCAATAATATGGACTCATGTAAAATCCTACAAAATACATATTATGGGCCACAAGAATACATAAAGACTTTAAGCCAAGTAAAGTAATCCCGTTGGTGAAAATAAATTAAAATATATCTTACTTAAAAGCATTTGTTTATTTAAATATCACAAGGAATAAAAAATAAGTGTGATTTAATTGTGTGTAATAACTTTTAAAAGTGGCCTATAATGTGGACAAAGATTATGGGCCAGAGTGACATAAATAAATTAGAGGCCCATAATACATACAAAAAAGGATGTCGACATTTTCTGAATTTTAATCTTTTCAACACTCTTTTTCACAATTATTACTATTGGTACACATTTGATAAATCTAGCGCTTCAAGAAGGTATCGGAAGTATTAAAAGAAAACGTATTATTATTTTACAATGACCATGATTCCAAAAAGGTAGTAAGTAAGTGGCTCATAATAGGTGCCTTTACCTTACTACAACAACTTTTACCACATCACGCTATTCATCAAGAAAAAAAAAAAAACTATGTATAGTATTCGACTCTCATTCGCCATCTGCTAGAACTTATATAAAACAGCACACGTATTTAACAAAAGTTGTTCCTACATGGGACCGCCTGTTTATCTTACACTGTGCACTGAGCTCTCCTGGGCTTCACCGACATATATGTCTACGACCTCAAGGTAGCGTTTGGCTATTGTTGGCAAAGCGTATCTTCGCATACCCCTACCGCTATCAGAACTTTCCGTTGGAATAATAACTCAGGCGCGTATCCCCTCACAACCCGGGGCGCTTACTAGTCGCTTTAATTATTCATAATAAATAAAATAATAATGCATGCTTACATCCTCACACGTTGTAGGGCGCTTGTAACATAATTAATAACAAAAGCGCCCTAGAACGTGTGAGGATGTAAGCTTGCATTATTATTTTATTTATTATGAATAATTAAAGCGACTAGTAAGCGCCCCGGGTTGTGTGGGGATAGGCGTTTGCTTTATTATTCACAGGAGAAATAAGTCTTCCCCTACACTCCTGCTGCACGGAAAGACCTTTTTCATTGAAAATTCCCTACTACATTCAGTTACGAGTTTTTAATAGCTTGGTAAGGTTTTTTCCCGTACTAGGTCCGTCTAAAACCTACGCTCGAAAATGTTGGACATGTGAAGTCTTCTTCTACTGGCAAATAAGATTATATTAATGCTAGGTACGGTATTTTCTTTCTATTGTCTCACTAAAAATCCTCTACCACACGAAATTATGTGTTTGTCATAGCTTGGTAAGGATTTTTCCCGTACCAGGTCTACTTAAAACCTACACTCAAATACGTTAGTATTAGGTTATGTTATTATACTGTTAGGTATACTGTATATTTACTCTCCAAGTATATATATATCAGTGTCAGATTTTAAGAGGCTTACTATACACACACACGTATGCGCTCGCGTGTGTGTGTGTGTGCGCAAGCGCGCATGTATGTATGCATTTAAAAATATAAAATAAGTACTGCTCTGCGCACTATAGTACGTCGTATACACTGACTGGGTGCATCTACTTTTCACGGCTACTGATGGTAAGGGAAAAAACCGTACCACCACCAATAAATAGTCGTACTGATGTCCTAAAATCAGTATACTCAGTAGATAATTCAAGATCACTAAAGGTGAGACTAAAAATTTCTGTGTAAGTAAGCAATAAATATAACGTTGGTCTAGTACTTCTTGTGATCAAATATTGAAGTAGGGGATTTTCAATGAAAAAGGTCTTTTCGTGTGTAGCTCTGCTCTGATTGGCTTCGGAACTTTTTCAACGGAAAGTTTCGATAGCGGTGGAGGTAAGCAAAGATCATTTTTGCCAACATTTGGCATCATTTTTTTGACCATTGGGACCAAAGCTGGTATTAAAATCTATTTCCCTGTAGGTGGCGTTGTTTCAAAGGAATGTGCAGCGTTGGGTTGGGCGGATTCAATATCGGAACTTTTTCCCTAAATCGTATATATATAGCCATACGATCTAGGTAGAATGTTCTGTCGAGCAGACAGCACAGCAGTGAAGGGCCATTGCCAAAGACACGCGGAAATTAAAAATTGTAATATTAATAACACAAGTGCCTATCACCCAATGACCCGAGGCGCTAACTGGCCTCTCTATTAAATAATAAAGTATTAATTATTAACACAAGCGCTTCTCACCCGATGACCCAGGGTGCTTACTGGCCACTGTATTAAATAATAAAATATTAATTATTAACTCAAACGCCTAACACCTAGTGACCCGGGGCGCTTACTGGTCACTTTATTAAACGAGATATATTATTAATTAATAGCACAACGGTCGTCAGGTGATAGGTGCTTGTGCTGTTAATTAACATTTTATTAGAAAGGCCAGTAAGCGCCTTGGGTCATCGGGTGACAGGCGCTTGTGCTATAAAATTAATAATATATATCGTTTAATAGAGCAACCAGTAAGCGCCCCGGATCACTTGGTGATAGGCCCTTGGGTTATTAATTAACCTTTTACTAATTTATACAGTGGCAAGTAAGCACCCTGGGTCATTAGGTGACAGGAGCTTGTGTTATTAATCAATAATATATATATCGTTTAATAAAGCGACCAGTGAGCGCCCCTGGTCATCGGGTGATAGGCGCTTGTGTTAATAATTAATACTTTATTATTTAATAGAGGCCAGTTAGCGCCCCGGGTCACTTGGTGATAGGCCATTGGAATATTAATTAACCTTTTATTAATTTATACAGTGGCAAGTAAGCACCCTGGGTCATTGGATGACAGGCACTTGTGTTATTAATCAATAATATATATCGTTCAATGAAGCGACCAGTGAGCGCCTCAGGTCATCGGGTGATAGGCACTTGTGTTATAATATTAAAATTTTTAATTTTCGCGCGTCTTTGGCAATGCCCCTTCACTGCTGTGCTGTCTACATGACGGAACATTCTCCCTAGATCGTATAGCTATATATACGATCTAGGGAAAAAGTTCCGATATTCAATCCGCCTAACCCAACGCTGGGAATGTGCATGTATACATAGGGTCAAGAGACAATTGAGTAGTGGCAAATGGACCGCCATGTTTAGGGCTCTACACAGAAGCTAAATCGATGTATATTGCTCTCACATGTTGATATATATCATTCTACTTGTAAAGCTCACAGCATGAGATTTCTAGCCAGTGATTGGTTGATTATGATTGTGTGCGTGTTGGTTCTTAATGTGGCCAGTTAGTAAGTTAATCATCTCTAGCTCCCGCTTCAGCCACACTGCTCCTTGACCCTCTGTAGTGATGTATGAAGCAAATTGTGTAACTTTTTTTAAGCTTATGAATCGTTTTTTCACCATAGGCTGGCGTACCAAAAAAAAATACACAATACCACACTTGGGTGTGGATGAGGAAAAAAAAAAAAAATTGCAACACGGCATTATGCACTTTGATTACAGCAATAAAACTAACAAGTAACCCTTCAAATTAGTTAAAGGTTTCGTAGAGCACAACAAAACGTAATCAAAAAGGCAGATGTTTGCCCGTTTGTCTTACCAAAGGCACTACAAGTATATCTGCTATACTCTCCGACCTCTATGTAACTTAACTCATGAAAAACCTAAGCCTTCAATAACTTGCTCCTAAAGAAATTTGTCAACTATTTGATACTATACACACTTTGGGCACATTAATGTATAGATTGAATGATATACCTAGTTGTGCAGGAACAACATTGCTCAGGCTAGTTCCAAATGCGCTAGTAGGTATTACTGGAGTAGTAAGAGAGTTAGCTACTGGCAGATTAGATGGTTGAACATTTGGAATATTTCTAGCTACATCTGTTAATCTATTTCCTCCGGCACCAAGTCCCATTCCAATGCTTTTCAAGCCTGCAAGATAATATTTTGTTAAATAGTAAATCTGATCACACCAAATAATGGGCAGAAATATTTTCAAATCTCAGTTACAGTACCTTCAGGTAATTTGGGGGGCATATCTGGTTCATTAGCTCTGTCAAGTCTAACTGTCATGCGACGATCATACAGCTGCTGATTATGTAACATGGAGATGGCTTGCACTGACTCAACTGGATGATCATATTCTACTACCCCAAATCCACGAGATTTTCCATCTTTGTCTTTACCCAATTCAACATGCAAAACTTTTCCTGCTAATTTGAATACTTCCAGTAATTTTTTCTCATCAACTTTATAGTCAAGCTTCAAACAAAGAAAACAATTAATAGTTATGTAATAAACAGTATAACAATTATGACAACTAAAAATTATACATTTGCAACAAATATCCTTGTTACAAGTGGTCCATTTATTCCAAGAGATTCTAAAAACTGAGTGCTCAGTCCATATGTATTGCCGAATTTATTGTCAACATTCCCAGTTCCAGCACTACTACCACCGCTACTGGCTCCACTGCCAACACCAACACTGTTCGAAACTTGTATATTTTGTCTACCAGAAATCAATCTTGACTGATCTCTGAATCGTTCTTCACGACCTCTATCACTAACTCGTCCAGATGTCAATCGTCCGTATTTGTCACGTTCAACATCATAATCCTATCAAAAAATTGAAGGGATAAAATAAACAATTGCAAATATAATAGTTTAACATACCTCTTTAACAACAAGTTTGCGTCCTTTAATATCAAATCGGTGCATTTTTTCTACTGCAACTTTGACAGACTCAGAATCTTCGAACTCAACTATGCCACAACCCCTGGGTTTATCATTTTCATCTGTAAAAAGTTCTACATGCGCTACTTTGCCAACTTCAGTTCTGAACAAATCTTTTAAATCTTGCCAACGAAAATCATATGGTATATTCGATACATAAATACGCCGATCTGCTATTTTGCGATTTCTATCACTTTTATCACGACTTCTGTCTCGACTGTTAGAGGTCACACGATTTGGTCGATCAGACCTACGAATTCTATCACGTTCTCTACTTCTGTCTCTGTCGTCACTATTAGTCATGTTACTACTGCAAAGAAACAACACAAATTACTTGAGAAACAATAAGATACTTGAAAGTAGATGATGTGGAACAAAAATAAACTATATTATATAAATTGTTACATCTATTAAACTGTAAAGTTATTAGAATCGTTATTTAAAAAGTGCAAAATCGTCTACATTGTGACGTTTAAATAAATAACATTCAGAAGATAAGATTAACACTACTAGTATGAATACATTGAGGTTCAAGGTGGGTTAATATAACATTAATAAACCGCAAATTCAATTATATTTCGCAAGAAATTAACACTGCCACAATAGTCTACTTAAAATGCATAAATGTAAGTGTAAAAACATAGAACAGTACGTACTCTTCTGTTTTCATTACTTTTAATCGGTCAAGTATTGAAAATTAGGCCTTCAAAAATGACTAGATAAAAAAAAAGTCAGAAATTGGTAATTAATTTTCAACTATTTCAATTACTAACACGTGATACTGAACAGTGTATCAGTCGAGCGTTGTATTTTCTCATGCTAACACCCACTAAACCGAAGCGCGTCCACAAAATGGCTGAAAACCGGTGTAAAACAGTAAAGCGGCTAGCATGTACACACGATTTTCACGTTCATATAGTTTCCAATGGGTCTTACAAACTATTTCAAATCATAGACATATAAGAAATATAGACTGCTCGTTCCCGAGTAGAAATTGAAAGTGGGCGAAAACTGGGCCCAAGCTTGGCTGCCACGCTGCCTACCTTGGCCGCAGCTTGCCACCCATAGACATAAAAAGTAGACTGCTCGTTCTTATCTACGGCACTGAAGCACAAGTAGAAAGAGACACGTACAATACCGAACTTGTCTGTCTCTCTCTCATGTTGCCAACGGTGGGGAGGTTGCATCAGCTGGCTTTAGTTTGTTGACCCCCACCTTTGGCAATGTGCAAGAGAGAGAGATACCCACGTTTGATATTGTGTCTCTTTCTACTTGTGCTTCAGCGCCGTAGATGAGAACTAGCAGTCTACTTTTTATGTCTATGGGTGGCAAGCTGCGGCCAAGGTAGGCAGCGTGGCAGCCAAGCTTGGGCCCAGTTTTCGCCCACTTTCAATTTCTACTCGGGAACGAGCAGTCTATATTTCTTATATGTCTATGATTTGAAATAGTTCGTAAAACCCATTGGAAACTACGAACGTGAAAATCGTGTGTTCAATGTTCATGCTAGCCGCTTTACTGTTTTACACCGGTATTCAGCCATTTTGTGGACGCGCTTCGGTTTAGTGGGTGTTAGTGGCTCCGGTGGGTTTGTAATTGTAACACGGTACGAAATACCACCTCTATCCTCTATGCTTTGTGCGGTCTGTCGCAATTTCGTAGCAGTACCAAGTTCTCCACCAGGTGGATAAGTGTCAAAAAGGTAGTATATATGTACAAAGATATTGAAATGGTTACATGTATATTTTCTGGTTACATAAGTGTATACAATTTCTCTCTCTAGCGCTTTTATGCTCCTACAGCCTACATCAAGCTTTCCGACAGTTCCTATGTATAGTATCTCTATGGATACAACCTCCCTCAGTCCCTACCGTTGGCAATGTGCGAGGGAGACAGATTACCCACGCTTAATGCTGTACGTGTCTCTTTCTAGTCTTCCTACTCGGGCTTCCGATGTTTTACGTATATGTAGGCATGCAATCAGGGGTCTGATCGGGGTGTTCGATATCCCGCTCAAGTAAGCAGTTTTTTCGATAATCTCTAAACTACGCATGCGCATTATCGTTATTTTTGGTTATTTTATAGGGATTATCGAAAAAACTGCTTATTTAAGCGAGATTTCGAATGCCCCGATCAGACCCAGTAGCGACCACAGAGAGAGATAGACAGTAAATTCGATGTTGCATCTCTTTTTATCGTGTTAACGCTTCCACTTCCAGAAGAATCGGTGGCTTGCTTATGCTTACTCTTACTCTACCTATAATATCTCTATATTTAGTGCCGTACGTAAGATTGAGCAGTCTATACATCTTATATATCTATCGCTATATCCTCTAGCCCGGCAAAATGGTCGCTAGACGGCCGTGGCTAAACACGATAGGTGGCCAGTAATATGATGAGTTTATCGAAAGAGCATGGCCAAGCCTCGATGGTGGAATCATAACCTCTAGTGGGTTTGTGATATGGCGCTGACTTGGGCGCAGCTTGGCCTAACTTGGCATGACTTCGGTCTGCAGATAAGTATGCTACAGAGACGTCTATATATGTGTACAAATAGTATGACATGTACGCGCGCAGACGTACACATGTATATACGTACAGACTTACATGCTTATATATATATCAAATATCAGTGCAGACAAAAGTATGCGATTACTGGGCGAAAGTCATGGCAAGTCAGGCCAAGCTGCCCCAAGGACAGTACCGTATTACAAACCCACCTGCAACCAGGCTTGGTTGCTTGATTTGAACCATGCGTTTAAGTTGGGCTGCCCACTCTCTATTTCTAGTATTCTACTCGGGATATCCGCGATGTAAACCCGCCTGTTGCGCCGCCCTCGTAACAATCAATAAACTAACGGGAGGCAGGTAAATAAACCTTATTCAGCCACACACTATCATACTCGAGGTTATATATGCGTTTGCCAATCTTACAAGCAACTATCTACCTACTTTGGTATTGTTTTTTATCCTTTGGTAATTGATGTACGTATAGAAACCTTTTTTAAATTTACACTGGAGAACACTGCACCAATGCATAGGCTCCCAGCTAAAAATTTGTCATAAGGTCTTACATAAGTTCTTGCGTAATTTCTTACATAATTTCTTATGTCAGTTCTTATGTTAGTTCTCATATAAGTTCTTTTATCACTACTTGTGTCAGAACTAACATTTGCTTATCAACCAAGAACTTACTTAAGATCTTATGTGATTTCTTATGTCAGTTCTTATGTAAGTTCTTATAAGACTTCGGGTATCAGTCGTTTAAACGTATTCATTTACTATCTATAAGATACATACATGGTGAACTTTAAAATTTTTTCTGCTTAAAAGCTGTTAGAATAGCTAATATAAATTAGTAAAAACAAAAAAAAGGATCTCTTACCTCTACTAAGGGGTTTTGAACCTGGTCCGGAGAATCCCTAGTCAAGTGTCTTACCCACTTAGCCAGAGTGGATTCCATACATGGGAAAGAATTGACGTCCTCATATGGTACATCTGATACTAACATCGATGTTATTGAGTCCTCAAATTATTGCTTTCTACAATCTCTGATACTAGTTAAGGAACGTGTTTTTCCACTTCTTATTTAAATCAAATACTTTTTTTTTTAACTTTATTTCATGTGTAGTAATAAGAATTTATATAATCTTTTGAGTAATGTTTATATAAGTGAGAAACTATTTTTGCTGCTGGTTTTTGATACCGACATTAAAGTATTGAAAAGAAGAAGTTAATCCTCAACTTTGTTGTTGTAACAATTACAATAAATTTATTACACTTTTATTTTTCGCTTAGAATAAAAAGTACAAGTAAAGTTCAAATAAAATCTGTGATCGAAAACTAGTTGTAAAATCAATTACAAGATTTATTGTCAAGAAACGCATTATCAGACTCAAAACAATGTTATACGTACGTTTATAACATGTTCATTAACCAATGAGATAACCAAGGTGTTAAATGTTATCCACGAAATAATTCTTTCCCATGTATCGAATCCACTCTGGCTAAATGGGTAAGACACTTGACAAGGGATTCTCCGGACCAGGTTCAAATCCCCTTAGTGAAGATAAGAAATGCTTTTTTTTGTATTTACTAATTTGTATTAGCTATTTAACATCTTTTGTGCAGAAAAAATTTTAAAATTCACCGTGTATGTATGTAGATAGTAATTAAATACGTTTAAACGACTGATTCACGAACTCTTATAAGAACTTAAATAACAACTTACATAAGGAATTACATAAGATCTTATGTAAGTTCTCGGTTGATAAGCAAATGTAAGATCGTGTACAAGTTCTGACATAAGTTCTATTTAAAGAACTTATATGAGAACTTACATTAGAACATATGTAAGAAATTACATAAGAAGTGACATAAGAAATTACATAAGAACTTACGTAAATGTCTCGTATTTTAGACATGCTATTTCGGTTTATTAACCTGCCTCCCGACAGTTTCATTTTCACGAGGGCGGCGCAACAGGCGGGTTCACGTTCACATCGCAAATACAGGTACATAACCTTCGGGACCTAACTCAGCTGACACACACATACACATACATGTGGATTGTGAGACACACAACAAGCGCTTCCAATAATCTTCTGTTTGTTTATTCTCGTTTATTCTTTTCTTTACACATTGAACGAATTCTGAGTAAGAAAGTTAAACAACTAAAAGGAAAAATTCTGAGAATGCGCAAATTTTGAGAAAAAAAGTTTAGCTGAATTAATATAGAAAAATTTAATCATCATTCTCTTGTATTTTTCTAAAAATTAAACATTGTACGTAACTAAAAAGTGTTTAATAAAGCGGTGAAAGTGCAGTTGAGGATACCCTTTAAGAAGTTAGCTACATTTTCCACAGTGTTGCCAACATAGTGTAACACGGGAAATTCAAAATTGAAAACGTGGCAAATTTGAATTTCTTTGCTGGAATAAAAATTATTTGCGCCCTCGTGAGCTTCACTCGCTTGGTCACACTAAAAAAAAAATTAACAAATCCTATCAAGTATTGACAGAACAATTCCCAACCTCATATTTGGAAAATACATTTTTTCAACAGAAAATAATAAATTTACGGCGTTCATAATTTTTAATTTCCCGCAATACACTATGTTGGCAGCACTGTGTTACCTGTTGCTAACTTCTTAAAGGGTGTCCTATATAAATTGCACATCCGCCAATAAAGCTGCGATTATCCGTGAATCAGACTTTTATTTATATTTTGCTGAAATTATTTATCGTTGTTTTGGATTTAAAAGCGCTAAATATACATATGTGATCACCTTAATTTCTACTGTAGATATGTTGTTACACAATGTATACATATACCCTAGCCAGGCCTTAATCATAGCCTGGTGTAAAACTCATTACATAGTGTGATACAATCCACATTTAAGCCTACCCAGTACCTGGAATCGATGGTTGGCCAGGCCGGCAGGCCCTGGTCATCACCTTCGTTCACATTCTTGACAGAACTCCTGGGTCACGTTTAATTTTGACCGTTCGTTCACTTGGTTCGTTTATTTTGTTTGTTACGTTCATACAGTTTGCTTATATCTATTGAACAAGTTCAGACTCTTTGTTTTCATTGGCTTTTGGGTCATCATTGGGTCTTCATAAGCAGCTGTGTTAAGTCTATTGCACTGAAGGATAGCCCTATTGCACGGTGCAATAGACTTAACATAGCCGCTTATGAGGAAATTCCTCTTACTCGCTCTATTGCGCTCCACGTGCAGCGTTACGTTAGGCGGATTCAATTTCAAAACTTTTTTCCTAGATCGTATATATAGCTTTACGATCTAGGGAGAATGTTCCATCAAGCAGACAGCACAGCCGTAAAGAGGCATTGCCAAAGACAAGCGGAAATTCAAAATTGTAATAATAATAACACAAGTGCCTATCATCCAATGACCCGGGGCGCTAACTGGCCACTCTGTTAAATAAATAAGTTTTAATAACACAAGCGCCTATCACCCAATGACCCGGGGCGCTTACTGGTCACTCTGTTAAATAAATAATTATTAATATAACACAAGCACCTATCACCTGATGACCCGGTGTGCTTACTGGCCACACTGTTAAATGAACAATTATTCATAACACAAGCGCCTATCACCCAATGACCCGGGGCGCTAACTGGCCACTCTGTCAAATAAATAATTATTAAAATAACACAAGCGCCTATCGCCTAATGACCCGGGGTGCTTACTGGCCACTCTGTTAAATAAATAATTACTAAAATAACACAAGCGCCTATCACCACATGACCCGGGAGGCTTACTGGTCACTGTTAAATAAACAATTATTAATAACACAAGCGCCTATCACCTCATGACCTGGGGCGGTTACTGGCTACTATTAAATAATAAATTATCAAGGAATTACAAGAGCTCCATTTAAAAAGATCTTTGTCGTACTAGATAGGCAATAAAAATTGTGATATGTTTACATATGTTATCGATTAACTTTTTATTATTTAATAGTGTTGCAAATAAGTGTCCTGGATCATCAGGAAAAAGGTGCTTGACATATTTATTAATAACTATTTATTTACTAGATTTGCAATTAGCGCCCCAGGTTATATGGTGATAGGTGCTTGTGTTATTAATAATGATTTATTTAAAAGAGTGGCCAGTAAGCGCCCCGGGTCATTGGGTGATAGGCGCTTGTGTTATTAAAAATTATTCATTTAACATAGTGGCCAGTTAGCGCCCCGGGTCATAGGGTGATAGGCACTTGTGTTATTATTATTACAATTTTTAATTTTCACGCGTCTTTTGCAATGCCCCTTTACTGCTGTGCTGTCTGCTCGACGGAACATTCTCCCTAGATCGCATAGCTATATATACGATCTAGGGAAAAAGTTCCGATATTGAATCCGCCTAACCCAACGCTGTCCACGTGACTGCAACCTCAGTAAGTACCGCTGACAGAGCCGTCTGTCGGTAGCAAGTTTCAATAGCTAGGTGGTACAAGTTGATATGGTACAGCAAAACCATGTAAAAAGTGTAGTTTTGTTTTCAAGTTTTTCGTGATAATTAAGTACTTTAAGGCTCTTAAACATTTGTAACAATGAAATGAGGTATTTAATAAATATAAACAAGAGTATTTTGGAAAAAACGCTGTTTGATACAGCAGAAATCAGCAGCTGAGCAAGCCTATTCAAGTCCGTGAGAGCGAGAGAGAAAGTAGAGAGGGTCAGTCATGATGTAAGTTAATAAGATGTGTGACCCAACCGATTGCAGGTGAGACTGTTCCTGCGCACATCCGTATTTCCGCCATGTTGGAATTTGGAATTGTGTCGTCTGCTTTGTTTACTTTGAGATATACATGCACTCATGAGTCTCATGACCATATAGAGATATAAGGATAGAGAATAGAGATAGAGTGCGCTAATTATACTAATGTACGTAAGGGGGAGCGATACTCAGTTAAAAATTTATAGCTATAATTATACCTATAAATTGTAGCTATAATTATAGCTATAATTATCTATAAAACAGCTATAATAATGTTACATGTGGATTGTGAGACACACAACAAGCGCTTCCAATAATCTTCTGTTTGTTTATTCTCGTTTATTCTTTTCTTTACACATTGAACGAATTCTGAGTAAGAAAGTTAAACAACTAAAAGGAAAAATTCTGAGAATGCGCAAATTTTGAGAAAAAAAGTTTAGCTGAATTAATATAGAAAAATTTAATCATCATTCTCTTGTATTTTTCTAAAAATTAAACATTGTACGTAACTAAAAAGTGTTTAATAAAGCGGTGAAAGTGCAGTTGAGGATACCCTTTAAGAAGTTAGCTACATTTTCCACAGTGTTGCCAACATAGTGTAACACGGGAAATTCAAAATTGAAAACGTGGCAAATTTGAATTTCTTTGCTGGAATAAAAATTATTTGCGCCCTCGTGAGCTTCACTCGCTTGGTCACACTAAAAAAAAAATTAACAAATCCTATCAAGTATTGACAGAACAATTCCCAACCTCATATTTGGAAAATACATTTTTTCAACAGAAAATAATAAATTTACGGCGTTCATAATTTTTAATTTCCCGCAATACACTATGTTGGCAGCACTGTGTTACCTGTTGCTAACTTCTTAAAGGGTGTCCTATATAAATTGCACATCCGCCAATAAAGCTGCGATTATCCGTGAATCAGACTTTTATTTATATTTTGCTGAAATTATTTATCGTTGTTTTGGATTTAAAAGCGCTAAATATACATATGTGATCACCTTAATTTCTACTGTAGATATGTTGTTACACAATGTATACATATACCCTAGCCAGGCCTTAATCATAGCCTGGTGTAAAACTCATTACATAGTGTGATACAATCCACATTTAAGCCTACCCAGTACCTGGAATCGATGGTTGGCCAGGCCGGCAGGCCCTGGTCATCACCTTCGTTCACATTCTTGACAGAACTCCTGGGTCACGTTTAATTTTGACCGTTCGTTCACTTGGTTCGTTTATTTTGTTTGTTACGTTCATACAGTTTGCTTATATCTATTGAACAAGTTCAGACTCTTTGTTTTCATTGGCTTTTGGGTCATCATTGGGTCTTCATAAGCAGCTGTGTTAAGTCTATTGCACTGAAGGATAGCCCTATTGCACGGTGCAATAGACTTAACATAGCCGCTTATGAGGAAATTCCTCTTACTCGCTCTATTGCGCTCCACGTGCAGCGTTACGTTAGGCGGATTCAATTTCAAAACTTTTTTCCTAGATCGTATATATAGCTTTACGATCTAGGGAGAATGTTCCATCAAGCAGACAGCACAGCCGTAAAGAGGCATTGCCAAAGACAAGCGGAAATTCAAAATTGTAATAATAATAACACAAGTGCCTATCATCCAATGACCCGGGGCGCTAACTGGCCACTCTGTTAAATAAATAA
>NW_019384218.1:572714-591178 GCF_000648655.2 Copidosoma floridanum
AATCAGACTAAAAAGTTTGATGTAATAAAAAAATTTGACCAAGTAAATGCGTGACATTCGCTTCTTTTACAGTATTTAAAAAATAAAAATTTTATTTTCAAGTAGTTTAACGTTAAAAGATCAAGAGTTTTACTGAGTATTCGAGCTTAACGCATGAGATCCTCTCACATTCTGATTTTTTTTATCAGGCGATGCATGTTCAAAAAAATTTGAATTGAATTGTTTTTCTGTGAAATTTACTGAGAAAAAAATATGCACTGAATAAGCGTACTGGACGTGCGTAATCATTCCTTAAAAATCAGATCTCCGGTTAAAATACTTCGGCGTTGCTATTTGAATTTTGCGCTGGTACGGTAACTGATCAAATCTCTGCAGTCGGTAACCTTGTCTCCTGGTATACCTATTACCACCTTCCCCGTAAAAGAGTTTATGCGTAGTCGCCCCTCCACAATGCTTAGGCCCCGCCTCCTGAGGTTAAGTGCTCTGTGATTGGAGGAATTGATCGATTATTAAATTAACAATATCTCGTTAATTATCCATCGAATCCAAATTTTGTAAAGAGCTTTTTGAGAGCTTTTGATGAGCTTTACCTCGTGATATAGTTTTCCGGGCTCAAAATCAGAACGCCCTGTATACTATACGGTATAATCTTTCCAAACTAACTTCATCTACTATCACAAAACTTGGTACTGAAAACAAGACTTCAGGAACTTCTTAATAACATAACGACAATTTTTATGCACCAATAAGTACTCACAAATGTTATATCAAAAAGGTTATTTTATATGCGATTCACAAAAATAAAATGAAAAATTGTGTCACTCGTATTTTCAAATATACTTTGGTCTTATTGTAAATCGTATACACTGGGAAGAGATAATAACAGAGTCACTACTCTAACTAGTGGCACTCGAGCATACAACTTCAAGCGATTATTAGAATGGAAGGCAAATTAGAGTTTAACTCTTCAGATGGTGTCCTTTCATAATGAAGCCTCTAGGTACTGATTAATTTTAGTTTGGCATATGGTTTTTACTCTGACCTGTCCAGAGAAACAGAAGATATATCTTAAAGAAATTTTTGTAGCATATCAATTCTGACGTTACGCCAGATACTTTAAAGTAATATTAGGTGATAACTAATTACGTTACATTCAGGCAATTTTCCTTATTATGATTCGAAAATTTGAAGTACAAAACCTGTAGGATTAACTCACGTGTAAAAAAAAAGAAAAACTAAGTTATATAGTTTTTTTACATACATATGTATTTGGTCACAAATGGGATATAATAAAAGTATTACAAAGCTATTGATGTTCGATTTTTTAAAAAAGATGGTTTCGTATGAAAAACAAAAATCATATTCAAATATTTCACATTGAACAATGATTGTTCTTCGATAGTTGTTGTTTTTGTTTACTTATAAACGCAATTACTTATGCATTGTACGTATGAGTTAGAAAAGCTGTCATAAATAGGTATTACATCTAGAAAAACAATTATACAAAACTTACGTAACTAAACATAACACAAAGCTTCATAAATGTTGCTTATCTGACAAAACTGTTGTTGGGCGGATAAATCAACTTCACTCGCCCTTGGATCTTCTCTTGTCTAAAGTCAGTTTATTCGATTCAGTACAAGTATAATATCAAGTGAAAGAACACTATGTAGACGAGACAAGACGTAGGAGAGGAAAAAACGATGATGCCGAGTGGACTCTTCAAAGACGACAGACTCCAGACGCGCCTACCACTCGGAGGGCGCCACACACCCTGCTCCCGCTAGAGACCTCTCCAAATGCAGGACGGGCGATTGGTTGGTGAGACCGGGCAATTCAAATACCGGCCAAGACAGTGGTCCGGACGGGGGTCAAACAACTGTATTAATTCTTTTTATTAAAAANTCCACATACAAAGAAAAACATAGATGTTACCAGGAAAATTAGTATATTTTAATAAAATTATTCTTTAAATGAGCTTAAAAACTGTAATAAGAGAAATATGAAGAGCTGTAATAAATATTAGTAATCTGCCTAATAAAAAAAAAAAATTTGTTATAATTAAGGAATAATTAACTCCCACTCGACAATGTCTTATTATTTTGTCTTATCATATTAAGTCAAGGTACAAAAAATTTTAACATGCATCGTGCTTACTGATTAAATATAAAAATACTGACAATTAATTTTCATAGTAATTTTGATAAAGCAATAAATAATTTATTTTGTTGAACTGGAACTGACAATATCGAAATATCATTTTAAAATACTAAGAAAAAACTATTAAGAGGACTTAAACTTAATCAATAAATTTCTTTTGTACTATATTACTTTTTGGTTTGAAGCTTGCCAGCATATGCTTCATTAATTTTAATAATTAAATTGTTATTAAACTGTAAGAATAATTTAACTAAATAATTTTACTAAACATTACTAAATTAACAGATTTACGAAGGCAAATACTAACACATAAAAATGTTTTCTTACATTCTAGATTATTGAGAAATAAACTTTTTGCAATTTTTACACAATTCTTTTTAGTTACGCAAAAAAAAGTACAAACTGTAATTGTATGATAAAGCTCTTCCTTTGATAATTTTGAATAAAACACAATTATTCAGCATAAAAACAATAAGTTTAGATTTGCGTATATTAAGCAAAACAACTTTATCTTAGACTAAGATATTTTATATCTAGAAATGACTGATTATTTTGATTGTTTCAACTTACTGTTATACGTAATTAAATCTACGTATGATTCAGACATACAGTTTCAATTGAGTTTTGTTAGTATAAGTAATTTAGCAAAAAAATGTTAACAACATAAGTAACTAAAGCTAAGACCAGAGTTACATAAAAATACGCGTAGGAACTTTGGTAATGTTTACAACAGTTATTCTTATTTCAAAGCTTATTATTACTAAAAGTTTGTTACATACAAACTTGAGAAAATATGTTGCATCGTACGCGGTAAAATATAAAATAATTTTTTTTCAAGTATTTTTGTTAAATAAATACACTGAAAGTGTAGAAAAAGTTTGAAAGCTTACAAAATATACTTATTGTTTTTTCTTCTTATGTACAGCCAAGTTCTAACAGACTGTTCATTTCGGTTTCGGAAAACTTGAGGATGTTTCGCTAAAATGTCTCTTATTGCTCNATGTTTGAAGTAAAAATCGTGGAACACCTCGCCGGTAGCCATACTGTAACCACGCTAGTACTTAACACAATTACAAATTCCGCATACATATGTACAGCTGTAGGATGACTCCTGAGTTTGAAATATTTCAGGAATAAAATTAGAAAATCAGAAAAACTACTTATAAAGCAGCAAAATCTTTTATTTAAAACCTTAAAACAGCGTTGGTTAGTTGCGTATAATATAAAATACGTCGCAAAACATGATGAACTTTCAACCACAATCTGCAATTTTAATACTAACGTTTTAAAAAAATTACATTTATTCAAGTAGGCACTAATTCTATTTATTTAAAAATACCCCACAGTGTATTGCAGACATTGTTAATTATTATAAAACCAATTAATGAAACAAATATAGTTCTAAAAACCGACGGAGCCGGTGATTTTTTACAAATTTTTTATTATACGCGGTGCTCGAAAATAATAGAGTTTTAACTTTGGGTGTTTATCATTATAAATATCAAGAACTATGGTCCCACTGAGAATTATCATAAAACTAATTAATGAAACAAATATAGTTCTAAAAACCGACGGAGCCGGTGATTTTTTACAAATTTTTTATTATACGCGGTGCTCGACAAAATTAGAGTTTTAACTTTGGGTGTTTATCATTATAAATATCAAGAACGATGGTCCCACTGAAAATAATAGATACTATTAGCCAAAATAATAGATACTCATCATGTTTTGCGACTTATATTATATCATTGGCATGCAACCAACCAATGCTGTTTTAAGGTATTCATAAGAGGTTTGGCTGCTTTAAAAGTAGTTCTTTCAATTTTCTAAGTTTGTTCCTGGAACGTTCGAACTTCAGAGTCATAAATAATTAATAATGTTGAATGAACATGCGATTATAATACTATTTTGCAATATTTACAATTTTCTTTTGCCAACTTACCTAACATTCACTCGCCAGTGTTAAGAATATAATAAATACATAAATAAATTAGTAATAAAATACTTTTTCGGCATTAGCGCTAGTACCTAATATTTTACAAACGTTTATATTACAATAACTAATTGATAAGTCTCTATACATTTATTTACAATCATGGGACTTATGAACGACAATACTTAATTGGAAATGATCAGTTTTTTATCGTGCCCTCTGCGGTTGATTTGTATTAAGTTGAGATAGCTTTGCGTTGTTAACTTTTAAATCCATCTCGCTAGTTTTTGCATAATTATTTTTGAAATTACCAGAATAGTATGCAGTAATCTTTAAGTCATTGAGATTGTTGTTTTTTTTTTTTTTTCTATAAAAAGCCGGTACATACCGTACATTACTTCATGTATACAATAATTATAGCGTTAAAATTTACAAAAAACTGCATTGATTCAATAGACAGAGGGGTGAAATTTTTTTTTAAATCTATAATTTAGTGTAGTAGTGTTCAAGTAGGTCTCAGAAATATCTATCCAACATTTAGTACTCAAGTATTAAAAACAAAAGGTTGTATAGATGATTTATCTAAAGTACGTAAGACCTCAACGAGGCTTTCAGCTGTTATTTTTAAATATTATTTATGACTCATGAAATAGTTCGATGACCTTGAAATCCCAAGGGTTTGTTGCATTCAAAATTCAATGAGCTCGTGTATCATAAGTTTTAACGTAGCTTCAAGTTAATCTTCAGTATGCACGTAAGAAAAGATTACAGAAACACTATTTAACGTACGATTTTAGTACACTATCAATTTTTGTACTCTTGTTTAACAATCTACGAAGTCAAAACATGGAACCCTACTTCTAAGAAATACCATGAAAGATTGTTAAACTACAAACAGAAAAATGCTTCAGGACACACATATCATCGAATTGTTTTATTCGCTAGTATCTATGTTGAGAAGTAACAGCTTAAATTCACAATGTAGTGTAACGTACTATATCTGTGCATGGCCTTTAGCACCATTTTACTGAATATTTTAGTATGAAGTTTTGTATGCTCCTTCTTGAAGGGTAATTCATAAACGTTTTAAATGAATCGTCGAGCACAATTGTTTAAATCAATGACAATTTGATATTTAGGAAGTTACAATTAGTTTTTTAATGAATACAAAACTCTGTTTCCATTAAAAAAAAATTGTAATTTGAATACCAAATTATTATTAATTTAAATTAATATGCTTGACGACTGATTGAGAATGTTTTTGATTTACTTTTAAAGAAGGCTCATGCGAAATGTCATAATACAATATTTTATAATATGTTCTTAGATGAAATACAAAGACACCGTACGTTACATTACACGGTGGCTTCCAGTTGTTCCTTGTCAATATCACTTCTAACTAATAACATAATTCGATAACCTTAGAGTCCTAAGGCATAGTTCTATTTGTAATTAAACTAGCTTTCAAATCACTTCTAAAAAGTACGGCTCTATGTTTTTCCTTCGTAGATAGTTAAAAAAAAGTGTAATAAAATTAATATAATAAAGAAAGACACATAGTAAATAGTTTTATTTTTTTGTTATATATATAAATNCGCGCCACTTTCCACTTCTTGAGCACGTTTCTCAGTTAAAAATTTATAGCTATAATTATACCTATAAAACAGCTATAATAATGTATAAAATTCAGCTATTAATATAGCTATAAATTACAGCTGTAATCTTTTCACAAATTTTGAATAAAAATTAGTGTAAAATCAGATTTTTTCAACATATATCGATCGGTATAGACATTATCATCCGCGTGATAACAGTAAAACTGAGGGCCAAAAGTATTTTTAAACAATTTTTAAAAAACTTGAAATTGTATATGATTTCTTGTTTTTTTTCTACTTATTCAAAAAAACTTCAGGCCCCCAGTTTTACTGTTATCATACGGATGATACCATCTATTCTCATCGGTATATGTTGAAAACATCTGATTTTAAACTAATTTTTATTCATTATTTGTGAAAAATTTACAGCTGTATACAGTTTATAGCTATATTTATAGCTGAATTTTATACATTATTATAGCTGTTTCATAGGTAGTTATTAGCTATAATTATAGCTATAAATTATAGGCATATTAATAGCTATAAATTTTTGACTGAGTTGATGCTCTTGCGAATGCATTAAAGTACAATAAATTAGTACAAGCATCTAAACACACGTCTAACGTACTTCTTGCGCAAGCATTGTGCCAACGTGCCTCTGTACACTACTTGTTCACGTCTGATGCACTTGCAAGTGCACTTAAATGGAAAAATTAATTCAAGTGCAACAAAGGAACATATGTCTCTTTTACAACTTATTAAAGCCAAATCTTATGCTGAAAAAAATGTTATCGTAAGGTTGAGGAGTTAAAGATTCTAATGGAGATAATCGGACTGTAAAGAACGATCTTGATATTTATGAAAAAAATTATGGACTTTGGGCAACCATGCTTCGCCGTGTATTCTCGTNAAATACTAGAGATGGATTGAAAAGTTAACAGTACAAAGCTATAATCCAAATTTAGCAAAGTAGAACGCAGTAAAGCCATTTTAATATTTATTTTGTTAGCTATACAAACATGTTTTCTTAAAAGGAAAGTTATTGTTACACGTCAAACACAATTAAAAAATTAGTACTTAACTACTTATCAGTCTTGAAAAGTTCTCATGATATTAAAAAGATTGTGTATATACATATACACATGTGTACGCGCGCGCGTGTGTGTGTGTATAGAAAGATACAGATACTTATGGTATTTTTTACCTATTTTGAACAATTTTTAATTTCCTATTTGTTGCATAAGTATTGTTTTGTTCATTTCGTCTACCATGATTATGATCGCTCGTTTTTCTATAAATTTTAACTAATAACAATTTCTGTAAAGCAAAAACCCTGTGTTCTTAACATTTATGTTTTTTATCAAACCATTCAGGAAATACGTCATTTGTATATTTTTCAACAATTTCAGTCAAAGATAGTAACACTTTTCTTTTATGCCAAACACTTGCATGATGATCGTTAAAAGCATGTAATTGACAACTAATAATTTTGACAAAGTAATCGCTGGGTCTAGTTAAATAAGTAATTGTTGGTAAATTTGGATCTGAATGGGGATACTCTCTTTTTTCTAAATATATTTCAGTATTACATAAGTTTTCTGTCAGTGGTTTCGACATCATTCTTTCGCAATCACTACACTTATTTTTCATCAACGATGCTTTGCACACGTAACCACTTAGAAAAGCAATTGAATTTTGTTCAAACAGTTTTTTGGCTTCAAAATCAGGCATTTCTGTACAATCGATTGGTACAAATGATTGCATCATTTCAGCCATCTTTAAAAGCTCATTAATTTCTTCAATTTCAGAATCATTGTATTCAGGCAAAACTAAACTTTCTTCATTCTCTTGAATAACTACTTTATCAGTCTTTGAATTTTGAGAAATTTCATTTGAACCAATAGAAACTGTTACATCTTTAACCAGAGAATTCTCGCTCGAGCTTATTAGAGAGTGTGCTTCATTGATCGTGACGTTACCTCGTTTGCTGGCTCCAATAGCATCTGTTGACAAAACGTGTCCAAAACTTTAACAGTACATTCGACAAGTAGGATTATTATTAAAACCACACCTCCCTCGGAACCGCGAGTGAGTATGCTCAACGCTGTCTTGATTGCAAAGACCTGTCGCCAACTCAAAATCTAGGAATTCTTCTTTTAAATCTTTATACAATAAAACTAAAGCTCTTACCGTTTGAGGCAATCCTTTGAAACAAGGTGGTCTTGAATTTTTAATAAATTGCTTACCCTTACAACTTCTAGTTATTACTACAGTGTACCATTTCTCAGACCATTCAATAAATTCATTCAACAGCTCAAGAATCTCTGGATTTTGTTTTGATAAAGCCCGTTTTTGTTTATCTTTAGTTCTTAAAGAATAAATATTACAAGCGTCAATAACAGCATCTAATTTCTCGACAAATTTAACAGTATCTGCCACAGTATCAGATACCAATCCATGAGGGTCTTGCGAAGCTGTATGAACCGCAGCTGCCACTCGACGGCTTAAAAGTTGCATCGCTATTTTAACATTCATAACTTCGAAATTATTGGGTGTGAACTGACTTTGACTTAAATAACCTAAAACATTTGAAGTGCTACTTGTCGATTCAAGTTCTCAAGTCTTCACTATGTCAGAAAACTTCATTTTAACGTTGTTTTCGACGTAAATGTATCTGTGGTGTCTTAATTGGACAAGCAATCGTTTTATAAGATGAGGCCAATCAAAGACTACGTAAATTTTGCGATTTCCCAGAAAAAAATTGAGGTTTCTCAATAGTTACGTTAAACAATTTCCACATAAGTGTCTGATTGTTTGGACCTTGATCACAAACGATTACTTTTACATTAGCGCCAATTTTAAATAATGAACTTAGGCCCTGGTAGCACAATCTTACGCACTGGCAGTGCGTAAGTCTGCACCTGGTCTGCTTCCGGGATCTTGTGTAATTCTGATGCATTACAAGTGCATAAGACACTTTGCGGCAGATTTGCGCAAGATTTGCGTGCAGGCGAGTGCGCAAGACTCTTGCGTAAGAAGTGCATAAATCTGACCATCAGTCGAGTGCGTTATTCGTCTTGACTCGACGCACTCCTGATTTCGGCAGATTTGCGCAAGATTTGCGGGCACGTAAGTGCGCAAAACTCTTGCGTAAGAAGTGCACAAATCTGACGATTAGTCGAGTGCGTTATCATTCTGACTTGATGCACTTCCACTTACGGCAGATTTGCGCAAGATTTGCGTGCAGGCAAGTGCGCAAGACTCTTGCGTAAGAAGTGCACAAATCTGACGGTCAATCGAGTGCGTTATTATTTTTATTCGATGCACTCCTCCTTGTTGCAGAATTTTGCAGAATTCTTGGAAGACAATAATTGACACAAGCTGTTTTAACTATGGTTTTGACTTATTTTGCTTGTAATAACATATTTCTTACGTTTTTGCTGGTGTAGAAATTGTAAAGAAATTTCTGAAGTGAGATTTTAACATCAGAAATTTCTTGAGATTTTTTAACAGGGTTATGTAAGACATTTATTTTTGTGCACTGACATTTTTTTATGTACAATCGGCACTAAAAGATCACAAATTACCTTTAAATAGGAAAAAATTAGGAAAATACTATGAATACACTAGTTTTGCTAACTCATTAAGGAAATTTTATTGTATCGGCGAAAAAAAATTTTTCTGGAATTCAGTTCCCAATGTTTTTTATAGTGTTAAGAATAAAAATAGTTCATAATTCAAAAATGTATGTACATGTGTGCTTATGTATGTATGTGTATTTGTATGTAATCGGTCGTGTCTCAGAGCCATGTGGTCAAATTATAATAACTTCGGGTTCAAATTTATTGTTTTGGCATACCTCTACCGGCTCGAAAAAGAAATTTTAGTTTCGCACCGTATCAAGGTTGATGCTGTTCATTTTCGATTATTGACACGGGTTTTAAAAACATTTGTTTTTGCTTTTAAAATTATTTTTATTTATTGCGTATAGAATCAACACTATTTTATATTTGAAATCCTTTTAAAAGGTTTTTTTTTACTTCGAATGTATACAATACTTAAATTTCAAGATTTGTTAATGTGTCAGAAAAACAACTATAGATAACAAAACAAACGTATTTACACTTTTCTCTGATAAAATTTGGATCAAAAGGATTGAAATAATAAAGTGGCACGAAAAAAATAGATATATTAGATTGTAAACATAAACAAAATATATAGTATAATGAAATCACTAATTATCAAATTGATTCAAATTTATTGCAAAATAAAATATTTAGCGGGTATCATGGCAGGAGTGTGAGTTGCAAATATAAATATTTGGGGTGGGGGTATAAGTGCTTCTCATAACGAAGACACCCTATAAACTTATTGAAAAAAACAAGCAAATTGTTCCTTACTTGGCAGTGTGGTTGGAAAGGTCAAGATATCGTGACAGAGGGGGGTTGAAATAACCAGCCAAGAAAACTGTATCATTAAGTAGAGAAACAGATATGCGTGTATACAAATGACAGTTACGAGAGCTAAGGATTTTTAATAATTTACCAATACAAACAGTACATTTTTCACTAAACACTAACAGTATGTTTTTTGCTAACAATTTCTTCTGATTTATATAAGAAAAATTATTATCAATACAAATTATACCTGTGGATTTTATTTTTTAAAATGATATTGCAAATAAGTGTAAAGCTACAAAGTGCAGAAAAAGAATAGGAAGTCGAAAAACACTGTTATATATTTTTTTATAGGAAACAAGTACAAACCCATGATTTGTGCACTTCTTACGCAAGGATCTTGGGTTAAAAAGCCTTGAGTCATAGTTTCAAGCAGTTATTATTCAATATCCTCCTTATTCTTGATAAAAATGACTGGAGTTTTGAATGCAGGTTATCCCCCAGACTGTAACTGTTTTTACGCCCTTTATTCTTCTTGATTAACTAATCACACATGACATCTATAAACTCTACACTGGATTCACATAAATTTAAACTAATTCATATAAATTTAAACTTATTCATATAAATTTAAACTTATACATGCGACTTGACCATCACTTTCTTTAATTTTGTTTTGGTTTTTCTGTTTTTTTTTTGTTTTTATATAACTTGTATTTAATACTGATGTACCTTTATTTTTAATTCAACTTCTATTTTTCATACATTATTTTTATTGATTAATGACTTTTTCTCTTAATTTCATATGTAAATCTATTTTTGTCAACTAATTTGTAACTTTTGCGCAATTTATATTATACTCTGTAAAATTAAAATTTGAGACCGAACGTGGTTAAACCACGTGATCTTATAAAAACGTTACTTACTTACTTACTTACTTGTGTATTCACCTGCACAGAAATTTTGCGCAAATCTGCTACAATCAGGAGTGCGTCGAGTCAAGACAAAAAACGCACTTAACTGATCGTTAGATTTGTGCACTTCTTGCGCAAGGATTTTGCGCACTCGCCTGCACCCAAATCTTGCGCAAATCTGCCACAATCAGAAGTGCGTCAAATCAAGATAAATAACGCACTCGACTGATCGTCAGATTTGTGCACTTCTTACGCAAGAGTCTTGCTCACCTGTCGTGCATCAGAATTACGTTAGATCTTGGAAGCAGGCTAGATGCAGACTTACAGAATTTTGCTGTCAATGTAAATCTTGTGCAAGAAGTACGTTAGAATTGCAAAGACTGTGCTACCAGGGGGGTTTCTCTGATGATTTCAAAAAGCTTTTCAGGCGTTGCACCGTGCTCATTAAAACCAAAAGAAAGCAACTGGCGTCAAGGATTTTTAGCATTTATACTATCTAAACACAGTAACAAAGCATGACGAGCTAATTTGTCTCCCCTGCGATTTTCACCCATATCTGAAAAACCTTCAATAAGATCTTGCGCTTTCGAATATTCTTCACTTGATTTAATCGATATTTCATCAAACTTCAAAGCACACACGCGTTCTTTTGGTGGTAATGACATAATTTTTTTTTCAATCGAGTGCAGAACTACATCATTCAAACCCGGTAAAACATTGTACTCAGCAACCCACCCTCTAACCGTTGATTCCCCTGCTAATCTTACTTTTAAATCTCGCAAACGGCTATAGCAAGACGAAGAATGAAAATATATTACTTTACATAAGTTTTTTTCATCTTCGTTATATTCGCTGTTTTCCCGTTTGAATTGCATCCTTACCAAAGCAGCAGCAGTTTTAGAAATACCTTTGCCTTCTACAATATCATCAATAGAGCGAACTTCCGTTTTAATCAGGTTTTTAATAGTTAAATTTTTCCGTTGAACTTGCTGTTTTAACGTTTTGATTTTTCTATGATTTTTGGCTTTATCTTCTTCTTAATCTACTACTCTTTTCCTAAGATTAATAATCATTTGTTGGGCTTTACATAAAACTGACTTTGATTTTAAACTTGAAGAAGTTTTACTATTATTTAGTCCTTTTTTGGTGTCAGGAATATGACTAGCGTTTATGCCACTACTGGAATTTACAATTTTATTTTGTTGTTCAACTTTTTCAAAGCTTAAGTAATGTTCATCAACTTTAACTTCTACAAAATTAAAAAAAATCTGTTTTCCAGAAGGATACATGACATCACTCGCTTGTTTCGTCACACTCGAGATCTCTTCAGATAACACATTGTCACTATATTCCACATCATTTTGTCCACAAACCATACCATGAACGCTAGAATCAACAGGCACATCAATGTTCTTTAATGTGACAGCAGCATCGTTGATCGATGCTGCAGACACATTAACTGCTGTGAAGGTTGATTCTTGAGGTTAGTTTTCAGTTTGTTCGCATGATGGTTTCTCCTGTGACTGTCGCTCCCGTTCGATTCAATGTTGTGTCATGTAATTTTCATACACGATTTTCGCTTCAGGTGCCTGCCAGTAAATGGGAGTTGAATTTCGTAGCAAGCGTATTATTTGGCCTTGATCATTTTTCACATAATCAGCATCGTTAAAATGTCCATTACATATTCCGGCTGACCGCTTGGATGATGCTGCCCAATGCTTGATTTTGTTACCTATTTTTAATTTATAGTAATTGTAGCCTGTATATTTTTTCTGTGTGGTAATATTAAAAAAAAAAAAATAAAGAAAAATAAAAAATAATCACATCCTACTAATTCAAGGTGCTTTTGCAACAAAAATTTGACGTGCCTGTGGCTAAAAAGAGTTTATGAAGTGGTAACCTTAGAAGATAACTGAATATTGTATAAGCTAATAATATAAGATAAATTACTGTGGGGCCAATCGCATTAAAATCTACTAAGGAAATAGACCAAAACTGCCCTAAAAGTTAAAGTATTAAAAAACAGAACGTCTATTGCACGGAGTTGAAAGAAAATCGAGTATATTGTAGTCTTTGGTATACTAAACAATATACAGCAAGTCCGATTGCAAAATTTGCAATTGACAATCTATTGCAAAATTGTTAATTTGAAATTTTAATTGCTTATAATATTTGTCTTGCTAAAAATATCGTGATAAAACAAAATGAAATCAATAGGTTTAGATAATACCTTCAATATTTTTAAATTTCAGATTTTTAAGATAAGAAACAAAAAAATTATTGAATAAACTCATTGTTATGGCACTTATTTTCGTCAATTTTGATAATAGAGTTTTGCAACCAACTGCACATTGCTGCTTTTATTTTTAAATGAATTTAAACAAAAATATTTCTGTGGGACCAATAGGAGCCGAGATACGGTATTTTCAATTTTTCGCTGTAACGGTCGTCCTACTTATTATTTTTATTTCAGACCATGCCCACACCCTTCTTGATTGTTAACTTGATAAGAGAAATTTTTTTCCTGATTGATTTCATCAACCCCTTTGCCGTAAACAAAAGATCAATTGCCGCCGCCGCCTGCTACAAGCCGAGCGCACCAATGACGCCCGAGCCGACCCGAAGCGCCCTCTCCACTATGTAAATGCCACGCCGCTGTGCGAGATTCTTAGTTGCAAAATTAATTAATCGTAAATAAAACCACTGATTATGTGATCAATGTCAAATTTGTGAAATATTTTTTTTATTATTGTAATCAGAGATGGGCAGTATTTGACAGAGTTGAAATACTCTGAAATACTTTATTTCACCTTTAATTCAAGTTACCCAAAAATTTAATTACTTTATTTCAATAAAATATCTTAACTAAATACTCTATTTATGATTATATTGAAAATAGTAATTCAAACAAAATACTTGAATAAATATTTTATTTCAAATAAAATATGTCAATCATTAAAAATTGTTCGAAAGAATATATTATTTTTATTTACAATATAGTATTTACACTATTTTATTTCAAATAAAAACATCAGATACGTTTGTATTTTAAATAAATTTGTATTTAACTACAATAAATATTAAATACAATATTTGAATAGAAAGTAGTTCAAATACTTTATTTTAAATAAATTGTACGAAATAAATTGTCTTACAAAATGTATTTAAATATCGTATTTCAATTACAAATGTGTGAAATCAAAGCGTTGCGGGATCGCTCCAGTATGGGTTGTTCCCGAGTGATTTCCCCACTTACAACACATACTCCTGACAAATGCGTAGTGGCTCCCTATATAATTTCAATAATGTATGCATGTACAAGCGCTGAGGCTGATAAAGATTTTTTAATTGAATGATGTCTCACCAGGTACCAGAATTTTTTTTTACAGAACACAAATGCTCCAGTACTAGAAGTAGCTCTATCCAATTTTCGGCTTAAAAACGCTCTATGATGGTTTCAAAACAAAAGTTTAATATAAAAGTAAAAAATTATAAATATTTATCCTCATGACTTAAAACACAAAATAAATGTGTGGATGTATGTACATGTATGTGTTTTCATAATTACTTAAGAGGTAATCTTAGATGCAAGGATTGTGAGTATGACGAGAACAGAAAAAATTGTAAATATTTATCCTCATGACTTAAAACACAAAATTAATGTGTGGATGTATATACATGTATGTGTTTTTATAATTACCTAAGAGGTAATCTTAGATGCAAGGATTGTGAGTATGACGAGAACAGAAAAACTACACACCGCACACGCACAAAAAATATATCTTGCTATGAATTCTCCTGAGGTTCTTTTTTAAAAATTTTATATGGTTGGTTTGGGTAATAATAATCGACATAATATGATAGTGTTGATTTGCTTTGAATCATAATATTTTACGTTTAGGTACGGCCACAGAAAAAGACAAAATATCTAAACTTTGAATTTCATGGTAACGCAATTTGTCGTGGACAACTCTGTTTTTAATACAAACACGTTGAAAAATTATACTTTGTAATTGATGCATTTATTTCAATTACTTTATCAAATACAAATGTATGTAGTCAAGTATTTTATTTAAATATTTGAAGTACACTTAATTGATGAAGTATTTTAAATAAAAAATTTTAAATACTATTGTATTTATAGTGAATTATTTAAAATACATATGTATTTCATGAAATACATTAAAATACTTTCATCAAATACATTTGTATTTCAAGTACATTATTTGAAATCTACTGACCACATATAATTGTATTTCAAGTTTTTTATACTTGAAACATTTTATTTGAAATGTATTTGAAATAAAATATTTAGATTTTTTAAATTTCGTTTAATGTATTTGAAATATTTTAATTAAAACAGCATCAGTATTTGTTAAAACAATTTTAAATACTGTAATTAAAATTTCAAGTAGTTGTTACTTTATTTTGAAAAAAATTATATTTAATTACTAAAACAGTTATTTTTTTCCAAATAATATAGTATCTTTTTTTTTCAAATAATAAATACGACTTTGCCCAAGTCTGATTGTAATGCTATACCTAAGTCACCTTAAATGTATATGACTACAACGATTTATTGACATCCAATCCTTTGAACACCATAAATACTAATAATATTATGATGTGAGTATAATCAATCTGCAAAAAGGATTAAAAATATAATTTTTAGCGATTACGTCTCCTATATATTGATGATCAATACTGGTAATGGGCTAAAACTGACGCAGCAGTACAGGAAAGTAAGGAAATAATAATAAAAGCTCAC
The DNA here is from genome assembly GCF_000648655.2 of Copidosoma floridanum. Next base: position 588,482 of record NW_019384218.1, read on the forward strand.
AGAAGCTTGATATTTGGTAAATGTTTTCGAAAAAATGCATTTTTCGGCGTCTCAGAGAAGACGCACGCAAAAATAAATAGCGTCATCGTGAAGCTGAGGAAAAATTATCTAATAGTACATTTTTCCAAACAATCCCCAGTGGTTTTGTTCATGATTAATTCAGTATAATGACCCATATACATACACCCTGGCCAGGACCTGGTCGTATCTTAGTAGACGAGGAAATGTAAGTTGCTGACTCTCAAAATTTCTACCGTAGGGGGTATTTTTGTTAGACGTAATCAACATCGCTGATTATGGCAAAAATATTAAAAATTTTGAAAACTGAGTCTGTTGTCGTCACATAGCGTTTAAAAATTGTTACGCTAATATTTTAAAAACAATGAAACTTTCAAAGCAGAAAATATCCTATCGATAAGGTCTTTTATTTTGTTTCGGCCTCGCTAAAAATAACGAAATAAAAATTAAAAACAGGTATTTGCATAATATGCTATGAGAGTGAGAGGGATAGAGCTCGCGGTCAGATTAGACCATATATTATGTAGTAGAGAGAGAGTAAGAGGAGAGGTAGCAGCCAAGCTTTAGGTTTTCAGCTTACGGGCAACGCTCATCATTTTTATGTAAATCCCGAAAAAAACTTATTAAGTTGTCAAGCCTTATAGAGAATAATAATACATAATACATTTTCAAATTCACACAATACTAAAATATAATATTCAAATGCTAATACACAATTATTCACCATAATTGTACGGCGGAAAACAAAAAAAAAGTTCCAAGATTTTAAGCAAAGTAAGTAACTAGATACTTAGATACCTGAGTTAGTGGTCCATTCAGTTTGTCTTAATTCATCTGCAGGAAATCGACGTAGAGAGTGTCCGTTGTGTGGTCCATTATGACAGTTTATGTATTGACATCCTGAATATACGTTGTCATTCGCCATCGTTGCGTTGTTTACATATCAACAAGTGAACAGAAACGCGAAAAAGCAAGCTGTTATATGAACCAACAACACTAAAAAGTATTCACTGCACGCAATACTAGTTCAAAACTATTGAAAGCAGTAAAAGATTTTCGATGTACAAACACGATGCATCAATAGCAGACGAAAGTCGCGTGCTTAATGCGTGCTAAAAGCGCTTCCTCGCGTAGAGACAATCAAAACAACAACGCCTTGACGCGCCTGTGACGAAAACAAAAGCTGTATCGTTAGGCGGGAACGGCTGCACTAATTCTTACAGAGTATACATTTTAATACATTTGTCTTCATACTCTTATACCCATTATCGTATTTTCTTCTAAGAATTTTTAAAAAAATTTTTGTTTATGACAGCCGTTGATAAAACAATAACTTATATTAGATGCATCGATTACGATTTCATTTGTAGATAAAGGCGGTAAACCTGTGAGCTTCAAATGACCGATCGAATTTGTATACGTAATCATTTTTCTGTAATAATGAATATAGATAATTACAGCACTTCATTATAGCTTATGTTGCAAAATGCAATACATCGTTAGCTGGTTACAAAAATCGCTCAGTAAAAATGATTTTCATCTATTAAATACTATTATACTTAACATTTGCATATTTGTAAGTTGATGAAAGATGTGATGAACAAGAAAGTATTTATTACGGATCGTATATATGAAACGTAAATAAATACTATAGTCAAAAAAATTACATACTTGTATGATAAAAAAATTTCGAAAGAAAAAAAAAGTTGTTATGCCTTGAGTGGAAATTGAACCCCAAGATTGTCGAGGCAAAAAATTCGCTCAGCGGCGTAACCAACTAGGCTACCGAAATTGCGACCATGACGTAGTGTTTAAATGTAACATATGTTAATAACAAAGCTTCAAGGCTCAAGTGAAAGTAAACTTGGCTGACGTTGTAGTAACGAAGAATTAAAGGTATTTTTTTAAAAGCTAAAGTTTTTATGCTAATTCATAAATGTTTAAGGGGTTGGATGATAAAATTGTCGTTGCGCAGTTGCAAACGATTCTGTTTCTTTTCATGAATATATGTACGGAAGGGGAAAATATTATTGACCAATTATATATTATTGAACAAATACATAATAAATTCATGTACATATTTGATATGCAAGCTGCGTGAGCAGAAATGGCCATGAAAATGTTTGTAATAAAATTCTGTTAAAAATAACAGGAGTCGCAGATAATCTTTGGTTTATGTATTAGTCTTATTTACGTATTGTTTCTCGAAAAAGGAACGCAGAGAAACACTGCTCTTGACGAGAGCTTGTGCTGCGACATCCCACTTTATGAATTTGTTGATTAAAAAAGTTTAGTTTAATTTCTCTGATTCTTAATAGTCTTATAATTATTTAGCTACATTTTATATGATTGTTAATTAGGTTATAAAAGGTGTGATCCTCTTTTAAAGTGTTAATAATAGCACTTTGTCAATCCAGCGTAAAATAACTTGAGTTATTTGAATAATTTTTAAATATACCAATAATAGTTGCATAGCCATCTGAACGAGGATGAAATGTTAATAAACATGTGCCTCGTTATTAGCATTATATTGTTACAAAAAATACTTTAAATTTTAAAAAATCCCCCCATGAATGAATAAACTAAGAGTATTCGTTACGCAACGTAAACATGAAAATAAAATAGAATTATTAAAAAAATTTTACACTAAGTAATATCGAAATAAAAGGGAAAAAAAAA
>NW_019384218.1:606858-650052 GCF_000648655.2 Copidosoma floridanum
CTACTCGTTTCCCTGGTTCGACGGGGTGAAGTTGCAGGGTGGCCTGCAGTTGCGAGCGTTGTTCCCCAGGGTGCGATGGTACCAGCACCACGGGTCGTTGGGGTCTCGGTTTGGCGTGTTTGACCTGCTTCGGGGGCCGCCTTGCGACTGCGTGGTTGAACGGCCACGTTGCTGGCCTTCCGGTTGTCGCTTAGCGATGTTGAGGAGCTGCGCGACGGACTGACGCAGCGACGCCATCTCCTTGGCCAGGGACTCCACGGTCGGCGCAGAAGACTGACCAGCCGTCTGGGGCTTGGTCGCTTGAGGGTGAACCGCGGCGACGTGCGGGTAGTCCTGGATCAGCTCGTCGGCCAGAGACGCCAGCTCATCCAGCGGGGTTGATTTGACGACCCGGAGGGAGCGTGCCACGGACGGCGGCAGGAGGTCGAACCACCGGACCCTGATGGCATCGTCGGTGACCGCGGTGCCCGCGAGAGCTTTCATGCGACGCAGGAGCTGTGACGGCTTCTGGTCGCCCAGCTCGAGCTGCGTGAGCAGCTTGCGGAGACGCTGATCGGCCGTGTCTGTCATGCGCTTAAGAATTTCGGCCTTAAGGAAATCGTACTTGCCCTCAGCTGGAGGTGCCATGAGGACGTCGGCGATTTCCTGCACCGTGGCGTCATCCAAGGCAGCGACGACGTAGTCGAATTTGCTTGAGTCCGCGCGGATCCTGTGGTTGTTGAAAGCCGCCTCGATCCGGATAAACCACACGGTCGAGTTGACCTTCCAGAAAGGCGGGAGGCGAAGGGGTGCGACCGACATCACGGGGTTAATGTCGTCACCCGTGGGGCTCGCGCCTCCAGTAGGATTTTCGCCGGGGGGAATTACACCATTGTCGTTGGGGGGAATTACACCAATGTCGTTGTTGGCCATGGCGAGTGCCGACGGCGAGACGAGTGTAAAAAAAACTGCACTGCACAGCACTGTCACACAACCTCTCACTCTCTGTCTTTGTCCTTGTCTTTTTTAAAACGGTCTACGAAAGCGAGAGAGAGAGAGTGCGGGCACGTTGGCGCGTGGCTCGTAGCGTCGCCCGAGTTGACAATGGCCGAGTTCCACGAACGCGAGCGAGCGCGCGGGCTTTTGCTCAAAATGGCGGCGGGCCGGACAAAGCACGCACACTGCAAGGCGTGCCGCGCGAGCGAGATGAGTCGCCTTGCTCGCCGAAAAAAAAGAAAGATAGAAAGATGGCGAAAAAAAAAAACACACAATTGTTTAGCTCACCTTGAAACTTTTTCAGGCGGGGTCACCACTGTTGGGATCAGCTGAGCGTGTCCCGGAGCTCGAGGAAGTTAAAGGCGAGGGTAGGCGCTCAAAGATGCTCACTCGAGTGTACTCAATAAATGGCGCTTTATTAGCATACAAAGAATAGAAGGCAAAANCAGGTAACACACGGCGCACAACCCCGGGCTCTTTCTGGTTGTTTTGCGTAATTAATAAAAAACGCAAGGGCCAATCCCCACACAACCCGGGGCGCTAATTGGTTGCTTTATTTATCAATAAAGTAAATAAAATAACGCAATTGCCAATCACCGCACAACCAGGAGAGCTTACTGGTCGCTTAATTTATTAATAAACTAAAGAAAATAACACAAGCGCTAAGCATCAGACAACCCGGAGTGTTAAGTGGTCGCATTATTTATGATTAAAAAGCATCAAATAATGAATCAAGTGCCAATCAAGCGCAACCAGTAGTGACCAGTGAGTGCCCTGGATAGGCTGGTGATGAGCACTCGCGTTATTGCCTAACAAATTTGATTAATTTTCAAAATGATCAGTTAGTGCCCTGGGTTATGCAGTGATTGGCGCTTCCGTTATTTGATTTATTTTATTAATTAACGAAGTGACCAGTAAGCGCCCCGCGTTATGTGGTGATTGGCGCTTGCGTTATTTAATGTATTTTATTAATTATTAAAGCTCGTGAGACTGCTGATAGGTGGGTTGGTTAATTGGGTTAAATAGCTTGGGACTAATGTATTAAGTTATGGTGTATGAAATTTTGTCGAGTTATCTGGGATTTTGCGACTTGCTCCATATGACCAATTTGAATTTCCCGCAAGTATGATAGCCACTTACTGAATTTACTTACATTTACTTTAAATTAAGGTTATGGCAGTGTCGAAAACTCTATCTTGAAGACTGTAGAAGAGTCTTGAAATACTCTACAGTATTTCACGTATTTTCTACGCGTAGAAAAGTTACCTTTTCTACAACCGTTCTTCTACCTGACCATCCCCTCGATCGAAAATATAAGCTCGGCGATAGCTCAAGCTCAGCTCAGGCCTACCTTGGCAGCCGGGGTAACCTACATTAGCACAAGCTTTGCTTTTGTAGCGTCTTATGTATCGATGAAACGCGGGGCTAGCTCGGATCTAGGTTGGGAGCCAACGATCACTATCAGCCAACGTAGAAAAAGAGAAATTAGTGCAGCAAATATAACCATAGAGATACTATAGACAAGACAAGCCTACAGGTGGAAGCGTTAACACGTTAAAAAGAAATGCAACATCAAGCTACCCTTCTATCTTTCTCTGTGCTCACTGCTAATTGGCTATAGATGTCTTACGTATATGTGGGCATCATAGACGTATAAGAAAAATAGACTGCTTGTTCTCAAGTCTCAAGTACGGCGCTGATGCAGAAGTAAAAAGAGACACAACATCGAACGTGGATATCTGTCTTCGAACATTCCCTCCTTTGACAATGTACGAGAGAGATAGATAACCACGTTTCATGTTGTGTCTTTTTCTACTTGTGCTTTAGCGGGGTACACAAGACCGAGCAGTCTTTATTTCTTGTATGTCCATGGTCTAAGAGATGTTCTCATGATTTTCTGAAATATCGCCTTAAACTGGCTCACTGCGCGCACGGAAAATTTCTTCTTCTGGAATGTTTCATAATAGATTAAGAGATAAGAGCTGAGGCTGAAGGGTGGTCAAAATTTTAACCAGCCGCCAGTTTTAGCAGAACTGAAAAACCTTGTTGTGGAGATCTGAAATATTTCGGTCATAGTTCATTGTAGTAAAGAGTTATGTGGTAATTATAGTTATGCCATATGATTTTTTTTATTAACCAGCCGCAACTTGCACCAATGGATAGAAAATAAAAAGTTGTCAACTTAAAAGCCATTTGCGACAAGATTAGAATGCATCTTGTACCCAAAAATGGCACCTTACAACTTTTAGTTAATGGTCTAAGTTGTGGCTGATTTATAAAGTATAGACTACATGGCACTACTATAATTACCACATTACTCTTTACTAGAATGAAATATGATAAAAGTACTACAAATGTCTACGAATCACAAAGTTTTTTATCTGTGATGAGAGTGGCGGCTGGTACAGATTTTTGATCACTTTTGGGCCACAGCTCTTGGTCTGTTAAGCTAGGCAGTTTCGTTTTCTGATGGGAAACCTTTATGATAGGAAATATCCAATTAGATTTTCATGTAACATAATAGAAGCGATATAATTGTTTGAATAAATTAAAAAAAATTTTAATAATTTTTCAACGAAATTCAGAATTCATAGTCTTTTAAATTTTCGGAATTTTATTAAAGTAGGTACTACATTAGACCGCTTAAAAATACTCTTTCCTAGTTATATGCATTAGTTAAGCAATCAATAGTTGAGAAATGGTTGACACACAAAAACATTTACAAGATGAAATTGACAAATATAAGCAAGTTCAAAAAGGTAATAAAAAGTACATCTTATAATTTTTTTCATTATGTCTATAATGAAATGCACATTAATGTAAAAAATGCGTGTTTGCTAAGTTTATTACTTTTTTGGGAATCCTATTTTAAAACGCCAGGTGTATACGCATCTGATCCATGTGAATATGAGAATATTATGAAGTATATATTACATCTGGATGGGTATGGGAATAGTATCAGTATTATTTACATGGCTATTATACCCAAACTCTAAATCCACGTAACCAAGATTTAGCTCTACTTATATCCACGTATTGACGTGAATTTAGTGCTAGTAGACAGAAATTTTTTAAACTATTTTGGCAGTTTCAGTATTAATACTTGAATGTTAGGTTACGGTAAGTAAGTTTGAAAGTTTTTTAAAAGACACTGCAAATTCTTTGAGTAGTAATGAAAATCTAGTTACCAACTATGTTTCTCAACTATATTTCATTAAAAGCGTATTTTTTTCATGTTCATGTAATTTAGTTCACATGAACCTTGTCAAGGCTTGTGTGCATCTGGTAAACAATAGTAAATAATGTACTCAAGTGCTGATGATCAAAGTCAGTTAAATGAAATCGTGAATTCTGAATTCAGGATGTCTTATAGAAGTATTTGGATTATAGGATTATATGCTGATTTTAGATTAACATTTTTTATATCTAGCTGCATGATGTTTGTCATAATGTACTTGCCATAGAGATTTGATTTTGAGTCAGCATAGAAGCCCTAGAAAAATTTAGTTTTTTGGCCCAGAAAATTCTTACTAGCTCAAAAAATATATGGTAGTAGTTTTAATGTATTATTACAAATTGACACAAAATTTAACAAGTAGAAATGTCAGCAAGAGCTCCCAAAAAAATGGCAAAAACATGTTTTTCGCGCATTGAAGAAAACCGAAGAATCGTTCATAAAAAAGTGTTTCGTTTAAAAGATGTACAATTTGAAGACAAAATGAGCTGCGTTGGGTATCAATAGCTTCAGCCGTTTTTTTGTTAGTCGCAAAAATCTAATATTTTAATTAAATTTTTTTTATGCTTAATAACTCGCGTTCTATCCAATATTTAGAGCTGAAATTTGGTCACGAGGCAGATATTGTAATCCTTAAAATAAACACAAACTTTGGTGATAATGGCGTTTTAGGTACTTATATAGTAAATATAGAGTAAATATAGACGAAGCGAAATATGTTTAAAAAATGTACTTATGTTGGCTAACAACTTTTTTATCACCATTTTTCGAGAAGACCTTTTTTCGGTTTTTGCTGCGGTTCACAAAAAGTTGAGAACCGATTAATCTGAAATTTAGCGTGTATGATAAGGGCTATGATATATGGCTTGTGTTGAAATTTTAGCTCTAAATATTGTATGGAATGCGAATTATTTCGAAAAAATGGCTCAAAATGGTATTTTTCTGCGATTTGCGAAAAAATGGCTAAACTAATTTAAACCCAACGAAGCTCATATTGGTTGTCTTAAAATTGCACATCTTTTTTGTGCAACACTTTTTTATGTACAATTCTTCAATTTTCTTCTAGATGCGAAAAATATGTTTTGGCCAATTTTGCCATTTTTTGGGTGCTCTCGGTGACATTTCTACTTGTTAAATTATGTCATTTTGTTATAATACAATGAAACTATTACCAATTTTTTTTTTCGAGCTAGACAGAATTTTCGGGATATCATTTTAGCTAATTATTCCATACTATGATTCGAGCGCCTTGTCACGGCCAAGCAACGGAACAAGTGACCTACTTATGTTGGGATCAGCTGAGCGTGTCCCGGAGCTCGAGGAAGTTAAAGGCGAGGGTAGGCGCTCAAAGATGCTCACTCGAGTGTACTCAATAAATGGCGCTTTATTAGCTTACAAAGAATAGAAGGCAAAATGGTACGGCGAAGTGTCGAGAGCTGTGACGGCAGCGGAGGCTGCGAGCGTGAGCGTGCGCGAATGCGGCTCATGCGAGGGTCGAGCTCGGACTGGTGTGGGCTGGATGCGCGCCACACTAGGTAGCTGCCTGGCGGCTAGAGAAGGCGGTGGCAGCGCCGCTCGGCGTGGACAGCGCGAAGACCTCGCGTGGCTTCAGCTGCTGCTTGCGTCGACCGCCTGTGTGTGCCTTGACGATAGTCGAAGGCGCCACAACCACTCCCTCCCCAGAGAGGTCCGTGGATAACGGGCTGAATGAAACCCGCTTCTTTGGAGGGGCGTCTTTGGGGGCTGTCTCAGGAGTCGCCGCGAGGGGCTTTGGTGCCGGCGAGGAGTCCGCAGGAGGCGCGTTGGGAGGGTTGGTTGGCTGGTCCCCTAAGGGAGAAGAGTCAGTGGCCTCGACGTAAGCCGGCTTCAGGGCGTCCGTGGAGACCGTGCGATGAGAGCCGTTGACATTGATAACGTAGGTCTTGTCATCGACCCGGCGAATGACCCGGTGAGGGCCCGTGTACGGAGGCTGGAGGGGCTTGCGGATGGCGTCAACCCTCTTAAAAACGTGGGAGCACGTCCGCAAGTCTTTGAAGAAGAACGGGGCGTTCTCCGCTGCGTGTCTCGAAGCCGGCGCAGCCTTGATGGACTGGGCGAGTCGGCGGAGACCTTCTACGAAGGTGGCAGGGTTTGCGACGGGCTGGCTCTCCGTAGCGAAGAAGTCCCAGGGCAATCTGAGCGTAGTGCCGTAGAGCATCTCGGCCGGAGAGGCTTGCAGGTCCTCCTTGTAGGCGGTTCGTAGCCCCAGAAGGACCAACGAAGTCCCCGGGCACTCTGAGCGTAGTGCCGTAGAGCATCTCGGCCGGAGAGGCTTGCAGGTCCTCCTTGTAGGCGGTTCGGAGCCCCAGAAGGACCAACGATAGTCGGTCTGGCCATGGGGTCCCGGGGTCGCACATGAGGGCGGCCTTGATGGTGCGGTGGGTCCGTTCCACCATGCCGTTGGACTGCGGGTGGTATGGCGTGGTGTGCACCCTTTTGGCGCCGAGGAGCTTTGTGAGCTCCGAGAACAGGGCGGACTCGAACTGGGCGCCCTGGTCCGTTGTTATCGTGAGTGGCGTGCCGTAGAGGCTAACCCACCTGTCGACGAGAGCCTTGGCGATGGTTGATGCCTGTTGGTCGGGCAGGGGGATGGCTTCTGGCCATCGGGTGAACCGGTCGATGATGGTCAGGCAGTAGGTATAACCCTGACACGGAGGCAGCTTGATGATGTCGATATGGAGATGCTGGAAGCGCTCCTCGGGGACCTCAAAGGAGCCTAGGGCGGACCTGTTGTGCCGGTGGATTTTGGAACGCTGGCAGGGCTCGCATGTGCGCGCCCAACGGCTAACTTCCTTACGCATGCCTGGCCAGACATACTTGGAAGCGACAAGACGGGTCGTGGCTTTTACGCTCGGGTGAGCGAGACTATGGAGAAGCTCGAATGCTGTGCGTCGAAGAGCCCGTGGGAGATAAGGCCGGACGACTCCCATGGACGTATCGCAGAGGACGGAGCAGTCGTCGATCGAGAGGGTCTGCAGGTTGAGGCTCGAGGGAGTAGAGACATGTTCGGCTTCCTGGTCCTCGGCCTGTGCTTCGGCGATGATCTTCGCGCTGAGTTGGGCAGGCATGGAGATGGTGGCGACGCGTGAGAGAGCGTCGGCCACCACGTTATCGTCGCCCTTCACGTGGACTAGACTCGTGTTGAACTGGAGTATGAAATCCAGCTGACGGGCTTGCCTGGGCGAGGCCTTGTCCGAGCGCTGCGCCGCTGCGAAGACCAAGGGCTTATGGTCGGTGAAGATCGTGAAGGACCTGCCTTCGAGGATTCGCTGCAGGTTTTTCAAGGCTGCGTAGATGGCTAGGAGCTCTCGATCGTAGGTGCTGTAGCGTTTCTCGGTGTTGTCGAGCTTTCTAGAAAAGAAAGCAAGGGGAGCCCATGTGCCCTTGGAGTCCTGCTGCTCGAGGACTGCTCCGATTGCCGTGTCGGAAGCGTCCGTGCGAAGGGCCAGCGGAGCGTCGGGTCGCAGGAACGTCGTTGTCGTGGCATCAGCGATGGCTTGCTTACTGCGAGCAAACGCAGCTTCTGCATCCAGCGTCCAGGTCAACTCAACCTTCTTTTTCCTGGGCGGCAGGCCCTGGAGAAGGTCGTTGAGTGGAGCTAAGATGTTGGCTGCCCTAGGGACACAGCGGCGGTAATAGTTGAAGAGTCCCATGTACCGACGCAGCTCGGTGGAGGTCTGCGGGCGCGGAAACTCTTTGATGGCCTCGACCTTGAGTGGCGGAGGTTTGAAGCCATGGTTGGATACCGTCCAGCCGAGATAGGTGACCTCGGTCTGCCCCAAGACACACTTGGCCGGGTTGATGCGGAGCCCAGCGGAGCGCAGGGACTCGAAGAGGCGACGGAGGTGCACCAGGTGCGATTCGTTGTCCTCGGAGGCGACGATGATATCGTCCAGGTAGGCCCTAGCAAAGGGCAGGTCCCGGAGAAGATGGTCCATCGTCCTCTGGAGAGACTGGGCGGCGTTGCGTTGACCAAGAGACGATCGAGTGAACTCGAAGAGTCCAAAGGGAGTCGTCACTGCGGTCTTCGGGATGTCTTCTTTTGCGATGGGGATCTGGTAAAAGGCTTTTTTTAAGTCAATTACCGAGAATACCGATCCCTGCAGCTCCTGGAGAAGGTCCTCGACGATCGGGAGTGGGTAGCGGTCGGGCGTCGTGCAGCTGTTCAGTCGCCTGTAATCGCCGGTGACGCGCCAGGAACCGTCGGGCTTCGGAACCAGGTGGATCGGGCTTGCCCACTGGCTGGAGGAGGGCCGGATGATGCCCTGGGCCATGAGACGGCTGAACTCGTCCTTGGCGGCGTCGAGACGAGGGCCGATGAGTCTCCGAGGGCGCTCGAAGACCGGGGGGCCGTTCGTGTGAATGCGGTGAAGCACTGGGAGATCGGGCAGGTCTGCTGCCGATCCGTCAACCAGCGTTAGGTCGTTGAACTCCCGAACGAGGTCTTGGTAGCGTTGACAAAGGAGTCCTGCCGGAATCTCGACCTGCTGGACGACCGAGACGCTGTGGCCGGTTGTGAGGGCCGCAGAACCCTTGGTGGAAAGCCCGGTCGTGGCGTCGAGGAGCTGCTTTCCTTTGAGGTCGATGAGCAGGCTGAAGTGCGTGAGGAAGTCCGCTCCCAGAATGGCCGTCTGGACGTCGGCGACGATGAAGGACCAGACGAAGGCTCGACGCAGGCCTAGGTTGACCTCGGCACGGTGTGTGCCGTACGTGGAGATCGCCGAGGCGTTAGCAGCGGTGAGCGTAAGAGAGGCACGAGCTGGTGGCTTCTTGAACAGGGAAGCTGGGAGCAGAGAAACGACTGACCCGGAGTCGACGAGAAACCTTATCGTTGAGGTTTTGTCGGACACATGGAGGCGATTTTCTGCAGGGGGAGTAGCGCCGACTTCCGCCGCCTGATACGAAGGCGGCACTACTCGTTTCCCTGGTTCGACGGGGTGAAGTTGCAGGGTGGCCTGCAGTTGCGAGCGTTGTTCCCCAGGGTGCGATGGTACCAGCACCACGGGTCGTTGGGGTCTCGGTTTGGCGTGTTTGACCTGCTTCGGGGGCCGCCTTGCGACTGCGTGGTTGAACGGCCACGTTGCTGGCCTTCCGGTTGTCGCTTAGCGATGTTGAGGAGCTGCGCGACGGACTGACGCAGCGACGCCATCTCCTTGGCCAGGGACTCCACGGTCGGCGCAGAAGACTGACCAGCCGTCTGGGGCTTGGTCGCTTGAGGGTGAACCGCGGCGACGTGCGGGTAGTCCTGGATCAGCTCGTCGGCCAGAGACGCCAGCTCATCCAGCGGGGTTGATTTGACGACCCGGAGGGAGCGTGCCACGGACGGCGGCAGGAGGTCGAACCACCGGACCCTGATGGCATCGTCGGTGACCGCGGTGCCCGCGAGAGCTTTCATGCGACGCAGGAGCTGTGACGGCTTCTGGTCGCCCAGCTCGAGCTGCGTGAGCAGCTTGCGGAGACGCTGATCGGCCGTGTCTGTCATGCGCTTAAGAATTTCGGCCTTAAGGAAATCGTACTTGCCCTCAGCTGGAGGTGCCATGAGGACGTCGGCGATTTCCTGCACCGTGGCGTCATCCAAGGCAGCGACGACGTAGTCGAATTTGCTTGAGTCCGCGCGGATCCTGTGGTTGTTGAAGGCCGCCTCGATCCGGATAAACCACACGGTCGGGTTGACCTTCCAGAAAGGCGGGAGGCGAAGAGGTGCGACCGACATCACGGGGTTAATGTCGTCACCCGTGGGGCTCGCGCCTCCAGTAGGATTGTCGCCGGGGGGAATTACACCATTGTCGTTGGGGGGAATTACACCACTGTCGTTGTTGGCCATGGCGAGTGCCGACGGCGAGACGAGTGTAAAAAAAAAACTGCACTGCACAGCACTGTCACACAACCTCTCACTCTGTCTTTGTCCTTGTCTTTTTTAAAACGGTCCACGAGAGCGAGAGAGAGAGAGTGCGGGCACGTTGGCGCGTGGCTCGTAGCGTCGCCCGAGTTGACAATGGCCGTGTTCCACGAACGCGAGCGAGCGCGCGGGCTTTTGCTCAAAATGGCGGCGGGCCGGACAAAGCACGCGCACTGCAAGGCGCGCCGCGCGAGCGAGATGAGTCGCCTTGCTCGCCGAAAAAAAAAAAAAGATGGCGAAGAAAAAAAAACACGCAATTGTTTAGCTCACCTCGAAACTTTTTCAGGCGGGGTCACCACTGTTGGGATCAGCTGAGCGTGTCCCGGAGCTCGAGGAAGTTAAAGGCGAGGGTAGGCGCTCAAAGATGCTCACTCGAGTGTACTCAATAAATGGCGCTTTATTAGCATACAAAGAATAGAAGGCAAAATGGTACGGCGAAGTGTCGAGAGCTGTGACGGCAGCGGAGGCTGCGAGCGTGAGCGTGCGCGAATGCGGCTCATGCGAGGGTCGAGCTCGGACTGGTGTGGGCTGGACGCGCGCCACACTAGGTAGCTGCTTGGCGGCTAGAGAAGGCGGCGGCAGCGCCGCTCGGCGTGGACAGCGCGAAGACCTCGCGTGGCTTCAGCTGCTGCTTGCGTCGACCGCCTGTGTGTGCCTTGACGATAGTTGAAGGCGCCACACTTATATCTCAGACCCGCGTTATGATAAAAAGGTCAAGCTAGTCTTGTTTTCTTTATTTTTTACTTGATAATAAAATTCACTAGAAATCGATGTGTCAGAAGGGCAATAGTAATTTAATGCTTAAAAACAAACACCGATAAACTGAAAAATTCAAACATTTTCTGTATAACAGCTACATCTCAGGCCCACGTTATGATTCGTAGGTTCAACTAGGCTTACTTTCTTTGTTTTTCACCTGTTAATATTATCCACTACAAATCGTTGTGTCAGAACAACGATAAAAATTTAGTTATTATAAACAAACACCAAAAAACTGAAAAATTCTAACATTTCCTGCAGTATGACGGCTATATCTCAGGCCCACGTTATGATTTGTAGGTCCAACTAGGCTCATTTACTTTTTTTTTCACCTGTTAATATTATCCTCTCAAAATCGTTGTGTCATAGCGTTCTAATTACAACATGGGGTTGAGATATAGCCTTTTTGCCGCTGAAAATCATAGAATTTTTTATTTTTTCAGTTTTTGCTTGTTGTAATTTATATTTTATGTTCTGATACAGCGATTTTTTAGTGGATAATAATAATTGGTAAAAAGCAAAGAAAATAAGCCTAGTTGGAACTACAAATCATAACGAGGGGCTACGATGTAGCCGTTTTACTGCAGAAAATGTCATACTTTTTAAAATTTTTGGTGTTTGTTCAGAATAATTAAATTTTGATTGTTGTTCTGACACAATGATGTTTAGTGGATAATAACAACTGGTAAAAAACATACAAAATAGACCTAGTGGGACTTTTCCATCGTAACAGGGGGCCGAGGTATAGCATTTTTTCTGCAGAAAATGTCAGAATTTCTAAATTTTTTGGTGTTTGTTTATTATAATTACATTTTTATTGCTGTTCCGACAGTACGATTTTTAGTGAATGATAATAACAGGTTATAAAAAAAAGCAAAAAAATATATATATACGAACACACGATAAACTACAGAAAAAACTAAAGGTCAACATTATGAGTGACGTAGAAACAAACAATACACTGGGAGGAGGAGTACAGGAAGTCGAGAGGTGCACAGACGTACGCGCGATGGGACCGATTAACACAGAGGATGAAGTGATACAAATTAACTTAAATAATGACCCAGAAGCATGGGCAGAGTGGCAGAAAGCCAACAAAAAACAGAAACACTTTATGATGAAAATGCTAAGGAAATTAACGCTTAACATAAGACGCGGGCAGTTATCTCATAGGCAAGACATAAGCGATAATGGAGCTAATGCGCCATCCTAACAGAAACACATGGATCCCCCTTATTTAAAAAACTAAATACCCACGCCGAGCATGAAAATGCTAAAACTAACAGGAACCGACCCTTCACTAATCAACCTAGCGACAAAGCGCAAACCGAACATAACACAAGTCTATACGATATAATAAGAAAAGCAGCTGCACAGCTGGTGCAACAATATACAAATCAAATACTTACATAATCAAAACATCCATTATTACAACAAACCCATAGAAGAGCTACACCGCGTCAAACACAAATGCGAATCCCAGTAGTTCAAAAAAAGCAAGTAATTGGGAACGAGGGGGTTACTCGTGACACCAACTACAACAATAATAATTATAGGCAAAATGCAACGGCTCAACCCCATCCTGCAGAGGGATTCGAATCAAGTTGGGCGAATACAAATTACTTAGATGCCCAAGACCAGATGACGGTGCCTCTGCATCATACAGGAAATTTTAATTGCGAATGCCAAATTCAGAACACGATGTCGTTATTGAGTCACTTAGCAATGAACGTGCCAACATTTGACGGCGATCCCGTTAAGTTACCTCTATTTGAGCAAATGGTAAAAATTGTATCATGGACTCTAGGCCCTTTATACGAGAAGTTTTTTATTGTCTCTCTAGCAAATAAATTTAAGGACAAGGCAGTCGAATTTATACCACGGCTAGCACAGTTCTCTTCTATAGACCAATTTTTAGTAGAACTGGAAAACAGATACAGCACTATTGGGAGCGTCGATACGTTATTAGCAAAATTCAAAGTCGTAAAGCAATACAGAGGCGAACTCGTAGAAGATTACAGCAGCCGCGTACAGAAAACGTACGATAGAATAATAACACTCTACGACTCGGACACGACACCACTCCCTAGCCAACGACAAGCATTGAAAGAAAGCGTTGAAAAAGAAGCTATAAAACAATGTATGTACAGGATACAATCGCTTTATAACTACAGGGTAACATGCCTGAGTCCAAAAACATTGGCTATAGTAGCCGCGTCAATAATGGAAAGCTATCTAAAACTACGCGAAATAATGCCAGCACGAATCGAGGCTCAAGTATGCCTAGCAAGAACAAAAACAAGAGATGCGGACGATCGTGTGCGCAACCAAGAACAAGCAGAAGCACACGACATGACAGAAACAGGTAAAACAACTTGGGATTATCAATTTTTCTCGTATTGCGATGAATACGGGGAGCATGCTACAAAATTATGTATGATACTAGTAGCAGACGCTACGAGTAAGAAAATTCACAACCCGGATATAAAAGCGAATGACCCATCAACGCAAGCAGCACAAGATAAACAAAATGTAACGGTTAAAAATTGCGCTTACTGCAAACGCAAGGGGCACGATACAAGTGAATTTCGCACACTAGTGAGAAACGCAGAGAGTGGGAGAATAATTGGGAGCCACGGACGCGAACAATACAGAAATGATAATTGGAAAAATACGGAAGGAAATTTTAAGGGCTGTCTGGAGAAAATTAGAGTTTCCTACCTTATCGATGGCGTTGATTTAATTTTTCAGGCTTCTAACATTATTTATTAAATACCTAGCTATTTCTTGAAAAAAATAAGAGTTTATGCACATCCTTGACATTTCTAAGAATATTTCAAGCCCAGACTCGGCGAGATTCGTTGAGAATTGGATGAGAAAGACATAAAATCAGATGTCAAAAACACGACGCGTGATCTAATTTTTCGTCTTTCGTTTCCAAATCACAATTAATCTCACTTAAATTAGGCCTTATATATTCTTTAGAGCATCAAGAATGTGCGACAACTATTCTTTTTCAATAAACTGCAACAAATAAAGGTTTTTATAAAAATAACATTACTTCCTGTTGATTTCTCCAATTAGTTTACATTGGATGTATCAGCTTCGTACCCTACCGATCTTTAACTAATTACTTTTATTTACTGTAATTAATTTTTTCTACTCATTTTTACGCGATGAAAAGGATTGATGCACATTCTTTTCACGTTATAGTACAATTTAAAAATAATTTTTGTACAATCCATTGTTGTCTAAGGAAGAAAGGCGAAAAATCAGATCATGCATCGTTCGTTTGGCATCTGATTTTATGTCTTTCTCATCTATTTTATAACGAATCTTGCCAAGCCTAGGCTTGAATTATTCTCAGAAATGTTAAGAATGTGCGTCAACTCCTCTTTTTCTCATGAAATAGTTAAATATTTAATAAATAATTTTATCAGCCTGAAAAATTAGATCCACTCCATCGATAAGGTAGGAAACTTAAATTTTTTCTGTACTGCCCTTAACCACCGAAATAATCATAATTACCCCCGTAAGACGCATACGCCAAACTATAATGACGATTATAAAAGAAACCCTTATAATAATGCAGGTTACTACAAATATAACAACAAATTACCCAAGAAATAATAATAACAATTATAACAGCCAGCACGGTAACTACAATAACTATAGAGGTAATTATAACCGTAACAGAAATTATAATAGGGTTGAAAGTTATAACGACAGAGGACCCCAAGAAGGACCCGAATAAAACATAATGCACCGGAGGATAAAATAGTTACTCGTAGCACGGAACATTAAAACTCGCAGGACGCTCGTCGTACTCCCCAAGCGCCAAGTGGGCCTAGAAAATAGAAATAGAAAGTAGGAATGAGATAGAGTCAGCCAAGGGAGAGAAGGAGCCAACAGAATCAGACAAATTACACATCGGAGAAACAGACCCCGAGCAGACTCCTCAAACAGCTGAAAATGTTCACAAAGAAAAAAGAGTTGAAATGGAACCTATGACTAGTAGCCCTTTAGCTAACGAAAAAAACATCAATAAAAACATGAACCTACCTATCGGAGGGTAAATATATCAAGTACTTGAAGCACACCACTATCAGTAATATTAAGCAGCAATCAACTGCAATCATATATTATCGCAAAGTTTTTCGCGGATACTCGTGCCGAAATATGAATTATAAAATAATGCTCTCATTATAGACATGCGTATAGAAATCAGAGAAAAAGTCCTAATAACTGCACGTTAGGGACGGCTAAAATACCTTTTAACGGTATCATAATTACTCTACATGTAATCCCAGATACCTTTCCGATCGAGATGGAAGGCATCATTGGCTGGGACGCTTTTAAGTTATATAATGGCCTCATAAGCGCCAAAGAAAATTATTTAGAATTAAAAGGCATCAGAATCCCATTACTAAAACCAGAGTATTTTAAAGTCCCCGCGAAGTCGAGGAAAATAATATTTGCGTGCATAAAAGATAATAGCAGCCACGTACAAGTGAGCTGAGTCCCTGTACAAAACATAAAAGAGGGAATCTTATTCGAAAATTTTATAGTAGAAAATAAAGACTCGAAAATATATGTGGAAATTATAAACATAACAGAGAAACAAGTTGACGTTCCAGTATCAGAGGTAGATGTTTTTGAATGTGAAATCGGACAGGGAGTAGAACCACTCAGCATCGCTGGGGACGACGCTGAAGGCTCAAACGAAAACATGCTCGGGCTTTTCAATTCTAAAAATTCAGATGGAAATATGGAAGATGATGAAGTTAGAAAAGAAAAGCCAGAAGCGGTAAAAATAATAACAATATAAAGAGTGACATTAAAAATCCTGAGTATATTAAGAAATCGGATATAGCGGCTCGAGTAAACAAAATAATGGAAATCATCGACACATCTGGCTGCAACATGGAGGAATTAGATCACATCCGGAACCTCATAGAGTACAATCCTTTTGCATTTGGCCTCGACAGCGAGTCACTAAAGGTTACAAACACACTTAAACATAGAATGACAACGTCAACAGAGAAACCAATCGTTGCCAAAAGGGTGCGTTATCCAATAAAACTAAGAGAGCAAATGCAAATAGAAATAGACGAGCTACTACAGAAACAAATAATCGAACCCTAAAAATTCTCATATAACTCGAATATGTGGATTGTCCTGAAAAACGTGGGACCAAATGAAGAAAAACGCTGGGTCGTAACGGATTTCTGGCTATTAAACGAAATAACCGTCGGAACATGCTATCCGCTGCCATTCCAGAATAAAATCTTGGAAAATTTAGCAGCTACAAAATATATAACCGTGGTAGATTTGAAGAGCGGGTTTTTCCAAGTAGAAATTCACGGGGAGGATGCTCATAAAACTGCGTTCTCAGGATCGAACGGACATTACCACTATAAACGAATGCCGATGGGATGCATAAACTGCCCAAGCACATTTATGGGATTAATAACACTGGCACTAGTGGGCCTGCAAGGACGTGAGATAGAGGTATGTATAGACGACATCATGGTATTCGCAGAGAACTTGGAACAACACGAGGTAAAATTCAAAAGGCTCTTACATCGGTTAGCCGACGCAAACCTCACTATAGAACCGAGAAAATGCCAATTTCTTAGAAAGAAAGCAAAAGGGCTCGGTCATATTGTAGACAATGGACAGATCAAAACAAATCGAAAAAAAATTGAAGAAGTAAGAAGTTTTCCTAAATCAACAAATGCGAGGAAAATGATTTCGGTTAGTGGATTACTATCGACGCTTCATTAAGGATTAAGCAACAAAAGCCTCTCAAAGCTTACAAGAAAAACAGCCGCGTTCAAATGGGAAGAAGAACAAGAACATACGTTTATAAAACGTAAAGACGCCCTGTGCAGTAAGCCAGTACTGAAAGCTCCGGATATAAACGAACCCTTTATCGTAATAACCGACGTGTCTGACTATGCCATCGCAGCAATTTGAAGCCAACGAGAGATAGGGAAATATCACCCTTGTGAATACGCGTCCAGATGCCTGAAAGGCAGTGAATTACGATATCCAACATACGATAAGGAATTGTTGGCTATAGTGCACGCCAAAGAGCAATTTAGAACATATTAGTTTGGTCGTAAAATTACAGTCGTAACTGACCATGAACTGCTCAAGCATTTCCATACATCATAGAAACCAGACTTAAGGTTTACAAGACTGAAAGCAGAACGCCAGGGATATGAGTTTGATGTTGTCCACAGACCTGGACAGAAAAATAAAGCACGGATGCTCTTTCGCGCAATCCAGTACTAAAAGAAAGGGAGGAAAATTCAGAACTACCACGCCGAAACATGTATGAGCTTGCAGAAAACGGGAAACGGACAATCACGAAGACGTTAACGCGCCACCGGTACGTATATATAAAATGCGCACTAGAAGACAGAGGAATCTAATACAAAAGAATAAGGAAGTCAGAATAAAAACATCTGACTCAAACAAGTCAGACAAGCAAGTCATTAAAAAGAAGCCCACGAAATTTAAAGGAACCGAACACGTATCAAGCACCAGCAGCTACAATAATAGAGATACAGGATCAGAATGGGAGATAATAGAAAAACCAAAAAATAAGACAAAAAAAGATAACTTTACAGCGGTGAACAACAAAGAAGAAATTTTTTCACGAGGACCAGCAGATTATAAACTATCATACATGCGTCAAGAGAAAAACATGAAATAAAGAAGAAAAACGACGAGCACGCCATTAATAAATGACGGTATAAATGAGAAAAGACAACACCGAACTCGTAAACGACAATTGGATACTTTACATAGGAAAATCCCAGACTTTTCTAACACCACCGAGCAACCACACAACTCAAGAGAAATTATTATTGCGCATTGTGATATACTGGCAGCAACGCAGAGGGAACCCGAGCCAGAAAAATATTGCGGATGCCTACTAGCACGGAATAGCGAGGCAGTGAAAATAACAGAAAAAGAAAGAGACAGTGGAAAGCTAGAGAGGCAGTAGAAAAAACGGCAGCAGCAAAACCAACTGATGGAGACAAAGAAGGTAAGGAGATATAGGAAAATAAAAGAGAGGTTCATGACCAAACAGAGAGTAGAGCCAAAGACAGACAGCAGGTAGACGAGCGGGGAACGGAAATAACCGGAGCAAGCCGAACAGCACCGAATGGGTACGCGTTTAAACGACCGCCATATACACACGAACCTGATGGCGAAAATAATAATTATAATAATAATCGAGGCTCAATTATCAATTTAAAGTCAATATTTAATAAATCAACCAATCGAGCAAAATTCTCAATCGACGTTGAAAAGAAAGACAGGGGGAAGAGGGAATAAGGATCGATGTATGGAAAAGCGATGACACTCTGATCGCAATGAATGACGAAGAAGATGCAAAGACTCGAGAATTGGAAATTCAATGCGCAAAACCCTACAAACAGCTAATAATGATCGATGTCCTTAGGGACGGAAGCTGTCTGTTCCATTGCCTAAAACTTCTGTACGGATTGTCAGAATCAACACACGAGCTTAGAGTAATACTACGCAGGTCAGAATGGATAACTAAATGTAAAGAACCAAAAGGAACCAAACAAATACTAAATAAGAGCCATGAATTCGGCGACGGTGAATGCGCTTTTATATTCTCACAACAGTGTGAAGCAAACATATGGATACGCCTGTTAGTGTCACCCAATAAGACAGTATACCACCAATTTATGGGGGGGAAAGACGCATAATTCAAGCACATACATCTTAAGAGCCAACACTATCAAGTCCTCGCAGAGGAAACCAGTGGTGGCGGCCACTCGCATAAAAATAATAATGAGAATCAAGACGACAACTCCGATAACCAGGAACCTCGAGATAACATAGAAGAAAATCTTGAAGGAGATATCAACGACCAATCCGTAAACAAGCGAGAAGGAGAAAACGAGGAAGAGGACGCATGGGATACGGATGGAGAGCGGCGAAGAAAGCAAGAGAGAGAAAGAAAGGAAGAAGGCTGATAAAGAACGCATCATGCCCCCGTCGAAACCTCTACCACCACTAAACACTAATACCAAACGAGATTCTCTCTCACTGGATAGCGACAGGGGCCTAAACAAAGCAGTAATAGAAAAAGCGACGATAGTCCCGGCGCGGGCGAGGAGAGAAAAATGTTTGACAAAGCAGGCTCCACGGAAAAGTACAGAGTATGTAGAACACGATTACCACGCGGCATACCTCCATGGGCCCCATACCCCGTTTAAAAAAATAAAAAAGGTCGAAGATCACCCGTTTAGATATATCGACAACCTTGCACTCTTTACAGTAACGGACGATATTCCGGGCATAAAGACCATCGACGCGTTAGACGAGTGAGGCTATATAAACCTGATAGTCATGAATAACGAGAAGAAGGTAGTAGGTGACGTCATGCTAACCAAAGTAAGGAAAGTGTGCTTTATTCGGATGTATGCGAAAACTCACTTCGAGAATTCAGCACTAAAATCCGACATAAAGATTTGCGTGATAGCCCTTAGGTCACTGGTAATAGTAAACCATTTAAAAACAATAGAATTGGTAAAAGATTTAGCCATACTTAATCTTAACCAATGGATATACATAGTCGAACAAATTGAGGAAATTCTCAAAGGAATAAAAATAAGTACCACGTTATACACAAATACATTAGTAGTGCCACCAGTAGACCAAAGACATGAACTAATAAAGGAATATCATGAATCAGCAGTAGGACACCGGGGTATTAATAAATCATATAGCAAAATAGCGAAAGACTTCTACGGGCCAATAAACAAACAATCAGTACATAACAATATACATATCTTATCAATACAGGATTGGCTAACCAAATTTATAGTGCTGGCCCCTGTCCAGAAAGCGAAGGCAGAGGAAACAGTAACAGCCCTAACGGATAGATTGATATCATACTTCGGAGCTCCAGAAAAGTTATTATCGGATAGGAGGACACACTTCACGAACAGAACCATGAAGAATTTGCTAAACTATTTGAAGTCGACAAAATCGGGAACACAGCTTGCCACCCGCAAAGCAATGGTGCGATCGAGCGCATGCATCACGTCCTGACATAATATTTAAAAGCATAGGTCAGACAAACTGAAAAATGGGATGAGGTATTACCACTGTGTGCACTGGCATACAACACGTCAGAGCATGAAAGCACAGGCTACTCCCGATATGAGCTCGTATTCGGCAACGTGCAAAACTTCCGTCAAGCTTTAAACAGCCGGAAAAAGGACATACGTACACAGATTCGATAGAACAAATAAGAAGGAATCTCACATAACTAAGAACGCTGGTGGCAATGACATAGACACAAAATAAGTATAGATCAAAATATTATTACGACAGGAAACTGAATATAAAGTTCTTCATGGAAGGAGAAATGGTATATATATTAAAAGAACCGCTCCAAGGGAAGTGTGACGACTATTTCGAGGGGCCATATGAAATATCTATTATAATATATTACAATAATCACAACGTAAAATTACAAAGAGACAACGAAATGCGCGTAGCACAGACAAAATCAAAAAGCCGTGTATATTAAAATTTCCACAAAGGAAAAGGAGCAAGATACTACAGAATCAACACTTTTAAAATAAATATTTTACTATAGAATAAATACTTTTTTTTTCACAGCCTTCGGACGAGCCGTAGCCTCAAAGTGAAATATTATAACAATAACATGAACGATATGGGAACAAATCATAGAACATTCGTGATGTGCGCGTGGCATTCTCTAACGAAAAATGTCACAAAAAAAATTTTTTTTTTATAACAATAATAAGAATAATGTAAAAAATAAAAACAATTAAAACAATAATGATAATAATCAGAAAAAGATAATTAACAGATAGCATTACCAAAACAAAAGTGAGGCGCTATAATCAACGAAAAATTACATAGCTCGTATAAACATGACAAAAATTAGGCTATAAGCATGGAACATAGAAGGTTGAACAGACGAACAAAAAAAGAAATCGAAAAGCAGAGAAGAGTCCGGAAAGAAAATCGATCAGATTTTAGGTAACGCAAACTCACTGTTCGTTATCGCTGGATACCGGGATGTCCTAAAGCAATCACATCCGTGGCGTTTAATGACCACCCCTTCCTTCCTCGAAGATATTCTAAGAGTACCCCACTATCCTCAAAAATTCCACAAAGATCCTTCGCTAGGCATGGACCTGGAGCAATCGAAAGCGATTCTCGTAACCCGACGGAAGCTCACATACTGCGCAGTGAACCCTCTTAGCTGACGCTAATATCCAGGAAAAGACAAAATAAGCACCGCATTAAAATCTGCAAACAAAAAAACGAACGTAACGGATTATCCGAACGCTACGGTGGCGTTAGAGAAGAAAGTGGAAAATAATAATTGCAGTGAATGGGCGCCAGCGCCGTTGAATCATCGAAATCAACAAGGCTCCATCATAATTTCGTCTCCATGAATGACACACAAAAACGGAAGGAAGGGAGCGAGAGAATTTTACGAACAGGAAATTGGATCAGACCAATATAAGCCAATTGAGCCTCTGGCATAAGATTGACAATCTTTCCGAACTCGCCTCTGTTAGAATGTAATAATAATTAAATATATTAATAAAGTATACTTATTCAATTACCAAAAAGAATGAAAAAATATAAAAGGATAAAAAACAGCAAATTAGAAAAAAATAATTAATTAGAAAAAGCAACAAATTGGAAAAAAACAATAATGACAAAGTAAGAAAAAAAATTAAGCATACGGCAAGAAGGAAACTTGGCCGTAGTAGGATAGCGAAAAATAGATACATGTATAATGCATAGGGTATGCCACAACATAAGATAAGAAATTGACATCTGTAAAGAGAGTGTGACACTCGCAGCTGAGAATAAGAACACGGTTCTCGACTGGTACAATGCATTGGATCGCGTCATATTCGAGCAAACCACCTTCCAGGTACAAATATGTGCATGGGCGTAGAAATAGAAAAAGAGAAACTCAGATAGAACGTAAATGAAGACGACGCATAGCCATACGGCCAATCGCTCTCCTTTCTCGCCCCTCACTCTCTCTACTGCGGTTCTTAAAATATTTCAAAAACAAACATATGCCCGCGGAAATAGAGTAGCATATACGAAATAAGAAAACATCACGGTGGTGCGTATCACCCAACATACGAATACGAGGTAGTGCAAATAAAAGGAGAGTTGTCAGACTGGAAGGATTACGCGTAGATGGCGACGGAAATATTATTAGAAGTAGCTGCAGGATCGTTTGGATTTAAAAAAAACGGGGGGGCCCTATTACTAATGTGTTATAGAACGTTTACAGGTAACGATCGGCGCAACAGACAATAAACGGTAACAGAGACAACTTTGGAGAACAACACCACTCTGCAGCCGATGGGTTAACTTAGATTATCAATAGCAATAATCAAAAAAGGGGGAATAGCTATGATAATAAAATTATACTTAAAGTAGTATATGTATGTATAGATAATAACCATAATAGTTATAAGAATAATAATAAGAATGATAAAAAATAAGGCCGAACACAGTAGACTTTGACCAGCACATCCTCGACAAAAGTCATAAAACACGTATTGTCTTTCTCATCTATTTTATAACGAATCTTGCCATACCACATTAAAATAAATACGCAGAGAATAGGCGAAATTATGAATTTTTCTTGTAAATTAAATATAATAGTAAATGTATTCTCATGATCGAAATATTTACGAAGCGAAATGTATCGTAAAATATAAGTATTTTAAGATAAGCGAAAAAAAAAGTGAAAAATTTTGTAGGTAATAAAAATAATGACGAGAATAACTAAAGCAACGATAAAATTTGTAGTAAGATTAGTAGAAAGACAGACACAAATAACAATATTATAAATAGGTTAAAGCAGTAAGTCCTTGACCCTCGACATTCTTGACCACGAAAAAAAAACATAAAAAAAAGAGTATGAAATCGACAATTATGTTAATGTATAGAGATAAATTATTGTTTAAGGCGAAAATAAAGCTTGTTATCATAATTTATTATACAGCTCACATGTAAATAGAAATAAGAAAGGACAAAAAAAATACATGTAAGCGATTATGTATTATAAGTAAATAAGAAAACTTTGAAACAAAATCATTTTATCTAAAGGAAGTGTTCAAAACATGAACAAAAATCTATACACATAAAATACAGCGAAATAAATTAGAAGAGGAAATAGGGACTGGGCACTTTAAACCACCCTCTTCCCTCTGACCGAAAATACTATACAACACAAACAACATAACACGAACACTACTTTATCACAAATATACAAATCAAGAAGGAAATCGCCGCCAAGGAAGTCGGCGTCGCGGCCTCGGACGTGTTACATACGATAGCATATAGCTATGCGTGCGTGCGCCCCCGCTGGCCTGGGCTCAAAAGGGTAGGGGAATAGAGAAAGCATAAGAAGGGAAACGAAGCAACAGAGTAAAAGGGAGGTCAGTTACAGACACGAGAGCGGAGGGACCGGGTTCGCGAGATTAGGACACGCACAGCTTCCCTCAAACATAAGTAATTCTCATAAAGCATTAGTTAACAACAAGTCACGCTTTCATTTTTTTCCGCACCGAGAAACCCACGTAACACCATCCGACGAATCAGCTATATGCGGTGTACTCTTTTAATATATATAGGCTCACATTTTGGAAATGCTTGGAAAGGGTATTTGCTCAGAACATGAACCTGTAGGGAATATAATGATATGCCCCAGCGCCTATGGTGTCGATTGAGTTAAACTTGGGGGAAAGCAAGTGGCATTGAATCCACGTAGTCTGTAGATATCTTTAAGTAACAAAAAAAGTAAGCGTTTTATAATGGTACATACAGCGTAAAACATGCAGCCATTTCCATTATTAGTGAGTGCCTTTCCATCTCATGTAAATGTATGCTGGTATTCTAGCATTACCGTCGTCAGGAGTTTGATAAATTTAAGCAAGAACTGTTCTTTGCGCTTGCTTAACTATACAGATATAGCAACATTTAGAGCAAAATATCAAGCAGACGCATCGCTTGGTAGTTCATTGCCTGCAGACAAAAAAATGATTAAATCTTATGTTTTCCAGTAGAGAAAGAATTGGTCATTCCCTTACAAAATTTCTCCTGGAATACGGGATAAAAATTTTAGTCTAAATTAGAAGTCGACATTATTTATTTATTTAACAATTTATAAACAAATGCCAACATTTAATTGTGTTTTCTGCTTATACCTTCGCTTCTATTGCTCTTGTCGGCATTTATGACCGTCAATCTCTTAATCATCAAATTTCCTATCAAATAGACACTTTTCAAATCCATAATTTACTGTTAATATCACATTAATGGCGAGACAGTGCGAAAAAAAATTTTTTATACTAAGAAACTTTCGATTAACGTGAATAAAAAATGATCATGTCAATTTGAATGTAACCATGGAAAAATGTAGATATTAAGTCGCACAGCAAAAAGCTAATCGTGAAATGAAAAACTAATTATTAGTTATTTTAAAATTAATTTCGTAAATTAAAACTTTAAAAGTGTCATTACGAACTTGATAGTCGGTTTATTGACATTTTGCCTTGGTAAGAACATTTTTTTTTATGTTAACAATAATAAACAGAAAAAATTGATTTTTGTACATTTTGATCTTTTCTCATAAAAAATTTTACTTAGCAACTTAAACAATTTCAGGTATCGGAATCAATTTTGCATATTTTGTTTTTTTAATAAACGGCATTGTGTTTGTCATAAAAAAAATTGACAATAGGATAGACTGCACACTGCATATATACATCATGAGCGCGCGATGGCTCGGTCGGCTGGTTTGTGGGATGGCACGCAGGAGACTGCGGGTTCGATTCCCGGCCAGTGCGACTCTCCCGAGCAAGTACCTCTGTGAATTTTCACATGTGCTTTTTCACCACGCAATGCTCCTCGTGAAGGGATGGGCGACCTTCTCGCAGAAAAAATTGCCTACCACACAGATCCTTCGCTCTCATGGTGGTCTATGTGACATCATCACCGTACCAACAAACTACCAAAGTAAATCCATGAATGTATGACCAATAATGTAATATGTAACCATTACTTGTAATATGTAACAAATATAATGTAAAAATGTGCCTTACTGTACCACGGCTATATGTACTCATTTACAATAAAGCCTAAAAATAAATACACTACGGAAGTAGGTATTTATTAAATAAAAAAATATCCCTACATATATACATCATACTTTCGCAGGCTCTTTATTCTTTTAACTGCTACATCATAAAAACGCCTGCTTTGATTCGCATGGGATAGAATTGTAGTTACTTACAATTTAATTTTCTACCACTGTAACGCTTCATGTCTTACCAACTTAACTTTTAAGATATTTAAAGTTATCTATGAACTATGTGGATTTGATGCCACTAGCTTCCCCTCGGGTTTCCAACTTTTGCCGCAGCCAAGGGTGCTACACGTTATTCTCAGAACGAATATCGTGGAGTGTGCGCTTGCGAGGAGAAGAGTGGGAATGTCAGCTACAGTTATACTTAGAGGTGAGTGAAAGTGAAAACAAACGGCGACTGATGTTTATAATAAAAATCTTATTCTTACCCCTCAAAATTGTTTAGAACACATTAAAATTACAGAGAGACTAGCCATATGATTTTCCCAAAATTAAACCGTAGAATTGAATGCTTATAATTACATGCATGGGCTTTTGATTTCGAGAAATTTATTTTTATTTTTCCAGTACTTGAACAATTCTGAAACCGAGTAATATTTAAAAAAAAAAATTCAGCGTCAACTATTTTTTTAAATTGACAATACGGCTATGGTTACCAATTAATTTCTTCTACTCGTCATAACTGCTATGAACTGAAGGATGATCTTGGTTTTAATTTTGATCGTCGTCAGGATTATTTGAAGTTATATTTCTATAGGCTCGTTATGCGCGAGGGTAAATCGACGATCTCAGATTTGTGGTCTTGAAAAAAAGTGCGATGGAAGTGGATTTTAATTGATTCTCGCCCTATGCCCCATCCCTGTGACGTACTTTTGGTCCCATCTACAACACATAACGCCACATCACACTTTTAAATTTTATTTATTTTTCTTTTAACCAATTTTAAAAAAAAAAAAAAAAAAAAAAATTCCGAAGAGATATGAACCCTCGACTTTTTGCACACTAGCCGAGACCATTACCCACTTTGCCATGAGTGACTTGGATGTAGGAAATTCCATTACTTCTTCTTATACTGTAGTTAATGACCCATTTTTATGTTAATTTTTATTTACTGCATATTTATTTATTTGATTTCATTGAAAATTACATTAATGAATAATTTATTTAATAAACTAATTTTTTTTTGGTTCAAAGTTTTTCGAAAACTTAAAAATTAGCATATTTTAGCAGAGCAGCTTTCCTATGCATTTATAAATATTTATTTACTTATCATAAATTTGTTCCTTTTACAATAAATAAATAATTGTTCATACAGTTTTTTCGTATTGAAAAAAATGTTTTGTACTGTAAAAATAGAGTACTTTATGTTCTTTCCGTTTTATTATTTTACAAGCTTTCCTCTCTGATTAAGGTGATTTTTTGACTTGAGGATGTTTATCACATATTTAGGGGGGGAAAGTCCAGAGCGGTGAGAGGAGCGCAAGTGTATGCAGCAACGCTGGCAATTGTTTTTCTTATATGGATATACTCACATACATGCTTTTATGCATATTTGATCCCTTCAATCTAAGTTTACTTAAAAACCAAATTATGAATATATTTGAAAATTTAATATACTGATCTGAAAGTAATCTTTTATTCCTAAAAAATTGGAAGACTTTTACAGATCATATAAATGCAATTTTACGTGATTTTTTCACAAGGTTGCATATTAAATTGAGATTTAAAAAATTTAATTTACAAAAAAAGGTACAGTTCAAAGGATTAAAAATTTTTTTTAGATGCAAGTATACTTTAGGCATTTAATGTGGATTACGAAAAAGTGTCTTTTTGCGTCTTTTAGCCCAACAGTGATGAAAAAAAGTTTGGCTAGGATTGATGGCTCTAAAACGAAAAAAATGGGACTTTGAGGTGAGGTAGGGTTGAAATGGAAAATTTTGGAATGAAATTTTCAAAGTTTGTAGTGCTCGTGCGACTTACAGACGTATTACAATGACTTTTCCACTCATAACTTATTTACTAGACTCAAATGCAATAAGAAACTGTAGTTTGCGTACCTGCACACGCACACTGAGTGGTTATTCCATGGGGGTCGAAACGGAATCAAATGTTTGTACGTGTGAAATACACAAAAAGAAAAGCTTGGCTATTCGAGAGGTAACAACTTCAAGTACTACTGTCGTAAGGATTTATTCATTTTAGTCCTATACTTTACAAAGTGACCATGGGTTAGCATTTCCAATCCAAAAAGTTATTAGTTTGAACTGATTTTTGTTAAAACAGCAGTTATGGTGCAAATATGCGGACAAAATGTATGCAGTGAAAACTCACTCGTCTTTGTCGATTTTGGTGGGACTAAGGTACAAATCTTATCACCAATGGCTAGAGTACATAATGATTACACGCGCAAGTGGCATATAAGCCTTATTGTTTACCAGTGAAAGCTTTTATGAGTGAAATTGAGTTAAGGACATAGGTTGGAATGGACAATTTGACTCTAAATGATCGTTTATCTCAATGGAGGGATCAATATATTGGTATGAGATAGTATGTCAAGTTAAGTTGACAACATTTAACACAATTTGATGTTTTTAAAGTTTTGGATTTTATTCCAGCACGTGAGTATGAGTACTGGACACGATCTGAGCAAGTTACAGCAGAATCACCTGTCTATTGTTTTCCTTATTGTCAATCAGATAGAGTGGATTATTTAACTTTTATGGTGGACAAAATTAAAAAAAAAATTGTCGGATGCAATGATTCCAACAAGAATCGATTGTACATATATGATATCACATCAAATACACGAATAGTAATTTTGTATAAAAGGAATTTTTGTCTTGCGTAATTGGACAAAAGTACCATTTTTCAGGGCACTATGGTGAAAATTTTTGTTTCGTTTTGAATTACGTGATCAACAATTCGTATACATATTAATACATATATCATAGCAAACATGGAAGTACTTAGAATTCGCGAATCACATATACCATAATTATATGTATTTTGTGCACGCGCATGCTCAAATACGCAATAATCATCAATTTTTTAATATTTTAATATCGCATTCTTAAGGACCTATTAAAATTATGAGTAAGCTAATTTTCTCAGTTTCTGTTATATCGAGTTTAATAACATTTGAGTTGGAAGTTTCACTTCTGCCGGGGGTCTCGAGACCCACACCTGTCATTTTATTAAAAATACGTCCAGTGAATATATTTTTAATACTGATTGTATGAAATGACTTGTTAATGGGATATTTCTTGTTATTATGGCATTTACCTAGTTTTATGATAATTAAAGTTTTTTAAAGATAGAAATATAATTCATAATTATTCAAACTCCCAAGAAATAATGTACATCAAATTTACGAGAGAAAATAGCTGACGGCACATGAAAATTTACTTTTACTATAATAATATCAAATATTATTGTTTCCAGCATAGTACAACATACGCACAATTACATATAAATATTTGTCTACATACATACATTATAATTTTTCACTTGTATTTACACTTCTAGTTAATACTTGTTACTTTAATTTTGCAGAAATAGTTTTATAGCATATCAATTATATGCAGAGGAAAATATGTCTAGCAAATAATTGGTTAGCTCAGACATAACTTTTATTAATTTATGAAGTATTTTTTTCTTGCTTGTGAAGGACTAAGCTGTTCCGAACAAGAATATTATTATTTTACCATACAATAACTAAAATATTTGTATTTAAAAATACACACGTAAGTTATATATCAAAATCATTAAAATACTTCTAGGCAAAAAACACTACTCTTGATTTATTAGCAAAAAACTTTCTAAAAATTTGTTTTACACCTTTTATTGTTACCAGTTTTGATCCGATTAAGTTGTTTCCATAAAAAATATTAAACTCCTACAATTTAAATTGTACTTCAGTTCTGGCAATCTATCGATTAGTTGTGCATTGTATACAACACATAATGTTCTGCATAAATTTATCTGATTGCAGTTGAGAATATTGACCATCAAAAAGCACCCTAAGCCATGTACAACGCAAGGCAGCTATTTTGTTTTCTTTAAGTTATACTTAGTAGAATATTCACGTAACCGGTCCCTTAAACCGCATGACAGAGGGTGATTTAGACGTTTTGTTTATAATAAATACCACTATTAATTACTAAACAAGCATGCTAAAATTAATAACTGTGATAATTGTATGAACATTATAAAAGTTATAGAATTTTCGTAGATTCAAATTTGCTTTTATAACTGTGAGATTTGTGTTGTGCGCTTCTAGCCGAATTTTAGTGTGTACACAGTAACAAGGAGTTGAGATGCTGCGGCGCTGTACTACATCATCAAAAATGCATAGTTTAGTTCATTCCTGCGTGATCAATCAGTCGATACGCACTCTGGCATTCGTACTCCCTAACTGTTTATGTGTTGAACTCTTTATTTGCAGATCCATACGCTCATACTTCTACTGCTTATTTGCTGTGAGGATAAAAATGAGCAGCGCTCCAGTGGATTTTTTCCAAGACCTGAACGTGTCTTGAGCCAATTGTTGTGCTGTGATACATACGGACTCTGTGACACAAATATTCATTGCAATTAATTGAGACCTCATGGTACTCGGCACTTTCAATATATGAAAGTTAGTGCCATAAGTTATTCATGAAAAATTTAATAAGTGGCTGACAGTAACTCTAGTATGTCTTTGCTTATGTATCACGGCACAAAAGTTGGCTCATGACACCTTCAGGTCTTGAAAAAAATCTGCTGGAGTGCTGCTGGTTTTTATCCTCACAGTGAATAATAATGTTATGTTAAATATGGGGTACATGTTTAGTAACATTTATCCTTGTTTGGATGTCTACACAACTATTTGCTACGAAGTTAAAAATATTTCATGCATCGTCTTAATAACGTGGTATGATTAACACTTTTAAGGAAGATCATATTTTTTACAACAAAATTAGTAACCCCATAAAATTTAGCTACACAACTAATTAGACTATTAAAAATTAGAGAATCTTAAAAACATTTATTACTGTGATTTTTTAATCAACAAAGCGATAAAGTCAGATATCACAACAGAAGCCCTTAGGAAAGGTGTATTTTTCTGTGTTTGTTTTCGAGGAAAACGATGAAACTAAGACTATACTAAACAAACAAAAAAAACTTATTCAAAATTTTGGCAAATTTCACTAGATTAGCACTTTTAAAAATTTTAAACATAGGATCATATTAAAACATATTAATTGAAACGTCATTAAATATCTTATTAATCTATACTAAACAACTGTGAAAAGCGCAAAGTAAATTGTAGGTGCAAAGTATGACCGTGGATGCAAATTAGCATTTTACTCCCTCAGAATAACAAACTTCTTTCGTAACGCAGGCTCGAACCTACATCAGCCACGATTTTTGTACGTGCCCATAATGTCAGAACTACTATTTTTATTACTACTAAGAAAAAATGAAAACTAGGAAGTCAAGCATTTAGCACTTTTGTTTCTTAAATCTTCCAACAATCTTCGATGTCTTCTGATGTATTGGTGCACCTATCTTCTGATTTATGTTTGAATACTGGTTATACGTAGGTATGTATCGTTGGTCTTTGAGCAATGCTTATACTAACGATTAAAGTAACTGTTGAAAAAAAGCCAAAGGTAATTCATAGAATGTCAATCAATATTCAGTAGCTTAATTGTAAGCTCAAATTATACGTAATTCCTTTTTTTTTTCAATTTAATAAAAAAATTTTTAAACAAATTTTCGGTTCATTAATAGGTAGTTCTGTGAGTCTAGTTTTGTGTGACTTGGCCAGGAGATTTTTGGAAGAGTCTTGCCTTTAAAAACTGAGGTTTGGCATGCCTTTATACATGCGATATGTTGACGAGGTATTAATAAAAGTTCCTATTAATTTAATTGACGGAATGGCAAGAATTTTTAATAATTCTGACGAAAGTTTTGAATTTACGGTTGAAAAAGCAAATAACAAAAAATTAGTTTTATTGATTTGAGACTAATCATTCAAAATAACAATTCTATAACAACTAACTGGTTCAGAAAACCTACTCATTCTAGGATGTATTTAAATTTCAATTCACACCACCCCTTATGTCAATAAATAGCCATAATGTACGCGATAGTAGATAACAGCATTTAACTATCTCACCGTTAATTCCTATGTGAGAATTTAGGAATCACAAAAAAAATCTTATTAGCTAACAGCTATCCATTGAACTTTTTTGATAAATACATCACTAAAGGATTACATATATAATAAGCAAGTCTCACATCAAGTAGTTATTGACAATAATTTTATCGTTTTGCCGTATTTCAAAATATTTGATTATGTTGTTAAAAGAATTGCGTGAAACGCAATTGTAAGATTGTTTTTTTAATGTATAAACAAGTTTTCTGCGTTTGTCAAACTGCATAACTAACATAACATAACATAACATAACTCAATAATTACAAAGTCGTACCACTGAAAAAGACATTGTTAAAAGTGGCCGTTGGGGTTGGGCGACTTTGAGTGGAGAAGTACGGTTGGAAGAGATCAGAGTCACTCTCAAGTGACTCGAGCCGTCCCTTTAAGTCGAACAACGACGGTGGCACTGCTTCCGATGTTGCTGGCGTTGTGGCTCCGTTTGATTCATTGGAATCCAACTTATCGGAGAGGTGCGGCGATTTTGCGGTAATTCGTAGAGGCCTCGACGAGTTGGTCGCCAGGTTGACTAGTGTGTGTCTAGTTTTTTTTATTTATTTATCTATTTACTACATTATTACAAGATACCATCTCTCCTACCCTCGCCAGGATCTCTTGGACTCGCCTCGGTGATCTTCTCGATGTCGAGAGGTCTCGGGATCTTAAAGTGGGGGTAATACCTGGACTATACTCCAGATGAGCGGCTTGGGAACCTCCAACGCCTCTGGGCTCGTAGCTGGAGAGGGTGTAGTAGGTGAAGGCGGCCGTCGGAGGGGGCAAAGGTACTTGGTTTTAAGGGGGTGGTCCGTACCCTCTGAGTGGGATCACTTCTAGTGGGACCAGTGGAAGGTTGGGTTATATAGAAAATATAGACAAGAGTCTTATATTAGTACAGTGATATTTATTGAATATGTACTCATCTACCACTGATTCAAGTCAATTGAGTAGCTTAAGAGATATGCATTACACGTATTTGCAAATCTCGAATCGACCCTAATCAGTCGTCACACAGTCTGTCTTATATACTTAACGTCGCTTTCTTACTTGCGATTTTCGCTAAAGACTAGTGGTCGCCACCTGGCGAGCGATAGGTGGTACTATCAAGTACTAAGTTGGAAGTGAGAGCTGCGCGCGAAATTTCAAAATTCAAATATATGTAAAAACAATCTAATTTAAGAAAAACGATTATTTTAATATACAATAATTAATAAAATAATGCCCTGGATGGTAACAACATGTTGTATTTGATCCTATTACTTTTATAAAACTATTAATCACACAAATTTGTTTTTTGAGTTACTTGAAAAAATAATGGATCTTACATAGTTTCGTTGAGGTGAACAATTTGGCGGACTTAAATGCTTCGAACTTCTGCTGATTTCATAATTTTCTGTTGTATTAACATTAACATGTTTTGCTAGTAGGTTCTCGACTTTATGTAAGTATATTATTTTAATATGTTACAGGGTCAGTGTGGTCAGTTAATAAATTGCTGGAAATATTTTCCATCAAAGAACATCTCAGAGATATGAATGTACTTCTGTAATTGCAGATTTTTAATTGTCTAGTATTTGAAAGCACTGTTAAATTGCCTTAACTAGTAATAAGTATGTGTTATCGATTTCAAACTATTTTAAATCGACTAGCCATGTAGCTTTTTCCCCCAATGTTTAAACATCACTTTAAGAAGGTTTGGTCGTTTTTTAAGAGATTTATTTACTAGCTGAAAAAAATAATTCTTGTACTTTGACATGCTCTCAGTATAGACTAATTTTTTTCAATAGTTTTATTCAAACGAATTTTTGATCTAAAAAATCCCTAAATCGCATTATTTAAGATTGCTATTATTGGTAAGACCAATAATTCCAGCGTTTGGTGCACAAATTTTAAGGCTAGAGATTAATTTATGACGAAGAAAAAGTTTGAATGGTTAAGGAAGACTTTGGTATCAAAAAATATGGACCTCACCAGACATTTGCAAAAAAAAAATACTAAAACAAGTTGAAAATAATCGTAAAATGAGAGGGAGTAGGTAAACTGTGCTGGTTCTGGCGTGGGTGGTGAGACGAGAAGTTGATCGGTAGGTTACTAACAACCTCGGCGTATAGCGAGAGAAAGGTGATCAAGCATAAAGGAGTATTTCTTATCAGCGGATGTTTTTTATTTTGTTCATCATCATTTAGTTGTCTCAGCAAAAGTTTTTGGTTTTTAGTTCTTGACAGCAGGCGTATAAAGTTGTTGTAAAAAATGTATACTCTTTGATTACGAAAAGCAGACCGCGTATTCCTTTCAGCTGACCACCGCTGGCTCACTCGACGCAGTACCGTGCTAAGGAATACAGCCAACTAACGAATTTAAGTTTGAGTTTGTTAGGATAGTGTGGAAATGGGTTTGAATTAAACAAAAATTTTAATTTAATACATATATTTGTAGTAACTTCAAAAAATACAAAAAAAGATTTTCACAGTTCTAGCAAGGATCGATTATTGATTTTTTCTTAATATATCATATGCATCTTTCTTTGGACGGGAGCGAATATTTTTGGAAAAATAATTTCCCTTGANTATATCTATATTTCTCTAGATAAGAGCAAATTTTTTCGGAATAATAGTTCCCCTTGACATTTTGGTTAAGATTCCTCAACGTGCTTTACTATAAGAGGTTTTTCAGCTATTTTCACCCGCCTCCTTTTCTAAGGCTCTCGTATTTTGGTTTGCTCAAGTACGGACCCATGTAGAGCGGCGTTGGCTTAGTGGTAAGCGTGCTTGTTACTGATACAACGCAGTTCTAAGGGTCATGGGTTCGATTCCCGGTGAATGAAGATTTTTTCAAAAACTGTTTTCATCGGAAAAAGTTCCTATGTAACCCCGGCTGTTTCGGGGCGGGTTTTTCCGTGGAATTTTCCTTCAGAGTAATTCCAGGGTTTTTTCCTTGCCCCACAGGTTTTCGGGCCTGGGTGAATGCGAAACAGTGTTAGAGCTATAGGTAGGGATTAGCGGACCCGAAGCCAGGCGTCGGGCAGGGATCGCCGGCCTTACCGGCGAGGAGTGGCCCCTGAAACCACGGGGCTTCTCCGGGGATGCTAATTAGCCTGGATCCGATGCTTTGGCAGAGAGCGCCAGCTTAACCGGCGAGGAGTGGACGTCCTGGAATAATGGAGTCTTCTCCGGGGAAAGGCTACACAGTGGTGGGTGGACCGGATGCACCATCGGTGCAGAGAGTGTCAGCTTCACTGGCAAGGTGTTTCACCCGAGATACTCACACTGTGCCCATGGATTCAGGTAGGATGCGAAGAAAAAGGTTTAGAGATGGGTGTGGCAATACACCCCCACACATAGGTGGTGAGTGGGTGGTCCCTGCGACTAGGCCAAGTAGGCTGTCGTGGTAACCCGGTATGAAAAAAAAAAAAAAAAGTACGGACCCATGTTTTTTTTCATGTTGACTGATCAATCGTTACAGTATTCGCTACGTGCACAAGCTGAAAAAGCGATCGCAGCAATACCTGTGCTAATATGTGAAACTAAACGATAGGTTTGTCTTCTGCTAGCAGACTGCTAAGCATTACTATCATCAGAAAGTTATGTGTTTATACATCGACAACCATTGTAAGGATTAAATTTTTAATAAAATTATGAGTAGTATGTAAATATTTTACTCAAGCATGTTCATTAAAAAACGCAGTGAAATACATTGGATACTGTGTATTTCTTAGAGTTTTTAGCTGGGGTCTGATCCTCAAAGCGTATCGTATGAACGTGTGTACATACTGTGTGAACACGCCGGTATAGGGCTAACGGAGCTCTCTGATTGGTCAGAGGAGGTCTGTGTTGACTGCATTGAAAACTAATAAAACATATCTCGTATCACACAGTACACGGACTTGGTTGAAGTAATACTCAAGCGCTTATAGTGCTTGTAGTACAAATTTTATCCTTAGTTATTCACATAGGATTGTACCACTTGAGACATTGTATTAATTCGTGATATAATAAACACAGAACCTTTCGTGTATCTATCGAGGTGCTGTGTTCCTATAGGTATCAAGCAAATATCTCGAATATTGCCTTCTGCTGTGCCAGACCAATAGTTCTCGTTTTTCCCTAGGATGGCGTTGCTTCAAAATTGTGCACATAGCGAATAACTGAAGCTATACACAAATTTTCATTAACTTATAAGAAGACACTCATTTCTACACTGCAAAATGTATTTTAATATTTTTATCTTAAATTTTACGCTTTATTTTTCTTCTTTGTCTACGCATAATCATCGTTTTTGGCATCAACATTATTATCAGTTTCAGAGTCACTATCAGTCAGTATCAGCAGTATAACGTCCATCAAAGATATCCCAACTAGAAAGCATGTAAGAAATGTTCTATTTATAACTATTAAGTGCGTCTATAAACCATTCCGTGTCTGGTTCAGCGCAACTTTTTACCTAAGAGTGCAGAAACAGTTTAATTTAATAAGCTTTGCCAAGTACGCAAAATTTCTTTCCACTTAGACTTTTTCGACACTCCACGTGCCGTGCGCGGGAACTTGATTGTGAGCCATCTGTCGTGGCTCTAAAGACCTCGATTTACGCATACGACTCACAGCTCATGCTGCGCACTCGTGCGAGTGCGTGTGTACGTCGAGATCTTTGCAGAGGCGCATGGTTCTGAATCTCGTTCCCCGCGCACGTTGTGTCGAAACGTTGTATACAACACACGTGCGAGAGGTTATGTGATTAACATGTCTGCATCAATTGTGTTCCCCGTGCACGAGTATCGTAATATACTATTTGTGCCTCCGAAGTACTACACATCAACGCCTTTGTTAAATATTTCATACTAAGAATGTGATACTACTAAATGTTAATCACAGCACACTCTATTCGCTACGTGCACAATTTTTAAGCAGTGCCACCGAGGGAAAAACGAGAACTATTGGTCTGGTACAGCAGAAGGCAATATTCGCAATATGTGCTTGATACCTATAGGAACACAGCACCTCGATGGATACACGAAAGGTCCTGTGCTTATTATGTCACGAATTAATACAATGTCTCAAGTGGTACAATCCTATGTGAATAACTAAAGACAAAATTTGTAGGGGAGACGGGAGATGGGTATTCGGGGAATATGGGTATTTGCAATATTTCAAAAATAATGATATGTTAATTGCTATACTTTTGTTTATTGCATATTTAAAGATAAAGTAGTTTTTATTAATAAAAAATAGTGATCCAATCAATTAAAAAACTAAGATATTTGACGATGAAAATTCAGGCCGTTAAAAAAAAATAATTTTAAGGATTTTCAACGAACAAAAAAATTATGAAAAATAATATACTGAAGGCTAAAAACTTATCTTTCTAAATGTTTAATTATCTAACTTCAAATTGATGACCTATTTTCATATTACCCTTTAAGAATAAAATTGTTGTAACTGTTTTAAATAAAAATTACCTTTGGGGCGGAATGGGTGTATTTTCATGAGGTGATATGGGTATATCGGCTCGGTTGCGGTAGCCTATATGCAGGCGCATATAAATAAAATAAAATAGGATGTATCAAATGCTATAGGTACCTTCCTACGTACCTACTTATTGTTAAGTAATTTAGTTAATTTTAAGTGTAGGTGATAGCAAATATTAATGGTGCGTAACTATAAAAAGGTAACGAGCAGGCAGTCATGGTCTGCCGAAGATTTAAAAAGTGCATAAGACGCTTTAGCGAAAGGGAAAACACTAGGATCCATATCCGAAAAATTCAAGATTCCTCGAGAAACATTGCGAAGAAAATTTATTAAGATGTCAAAAACACAAGTTTTAGACGATTTTGCTTATAAACCAGGTGAGTATGCTATAAAAACGTCGATCAATATTTTGAGGTGAAATGTATTTTTATGTAATAATTGTAGCTTTAGGGTACAAGTCTGTTTTTACTGCAGAGCAGGAAAAGTATATGTGCGACAAAATTTTAGAGAATGAGGCAAGATTGCATGGTTTCACCCAATTGGAAGTTCGAAGGCTAGCGTACACCTTTGCTCAAAATTTAAATATACCAAATCGTTTCAACAATGATACTCAGTTAGCTGGAGAAGACTGGTTTAAAGGTTTTCTCAAACGAAATCCTTAACTCTCACTCAGAAAACCAGAGCCAACATCTGCAGCTAGAGCAAGTGGCTTTAACAAACGTAGCATTGATGAATTTTATAAAATACTGAAAAGTGCATATGATCAGTATGATTTTGATGCTCAAAACATCTACAATGTAGATGAGACAGGTGTTTCTTGTAACCCTAAGAGCCAAGCAAAAGTGTTAGCATTAAAAGGCAACAGACAGGTTGGTTCGAAAGTTTCTGCAGAAAGAGGCACAACTGTGACTGCCTGTATATGTTTTTCGGACTCAGAGAAATATATGCCACCGATGCTAATATTTCCTCGCAAGAATGAAAATCCAAGATACTTGGAAGACAAGCAGCATGGGCTGAGTTTAATGGAAGTGGCTGGATGGAAGAGAAAGTATTTACAAAGTGGCTAGGACGGTTTATTCATTTCTCAAATGCAAGTACGAGTAATCCAGTA
Source organism: Copidosoma floridanum (assembly GCF_000648655.2). The sequence continues at coordinate 644,756 of NW_019384218.1, forward strand.
TTGTTGCTATTAGATGGCCATGCAACGCATGTTAAGAACCTTGATGCAATTAAACTGGCTCAATCTAATGGTGTTGTGATGATCTGCTTTCCCCCACACTGTACCCACAAAATTCAGCCACTGGATGTATCTTACATGAAGCCATTAAGCAATTTTTATACTGCTGAGGTAAATAAATGGATGAGAGATCATCTTCAGTGTATCATAGGATTTGAAAGATATTTTTTCAATTTTTACTCCAGCATTTTTAAAAGTCTTGTATGGCTACTGCTGTCAATGCATTCAGGAAGACTGGTATTTTTCCTTATAATCCAGAAGTATTCACTGAAGATGACTTTGTAGCATCAAAATCCATTGGTAGTGTTGCTACCACAAGCTCAGGTGAAAGTAAGTGAGCCTCTTTATTTTGCTTGGTATTTTTATTAATATATGATTTTCAATCTATATTTTTTACTCAGATGCAGTAACAAATACCATTTCTCAAACGTATAATCACACAGCAACTAAACAACCACACTCACAAGTAGAATGTTTACCTCCAGAAACAAATACAGGTACATTGTTCAGTAACATTGATTCACATTATTCAAGTAAGTTTTTTCATTGTACATAAAATTTACAATCTATATTTTTTGCTTAGATGATGCAGTAATGAACACTATTACTGAAACCTTTAATCATACACTATCGGATCAACCAAACTCAAGAGTAGAGTGTTCAACTTCAGTGAAAAGTTCAAGTACGTTGTCAGCCAAGGATCATGTAACTAGTCAAGCTGTTCGATCTAGTATTATTGAGCACCAAGAAGAACTTCTTTCACTGGAATTATCAGATATTCCCATTGTTATATCTGGTGATACAAGTATCGTGACAACAATGCCACTTCAATCTTCTAATCTAATCACAAGTGAACCATCGATTATTCACTCAGATTGTGACGCAACTAATGTATTATTGGACGTATCAACTACTACAGAAAAAGTCAACATAAGTTTATATCCAGAGGCTGTAAAACTTAAAAAAGCAATTGTAAAAAGTATTGAGAAATGCATTGATGCAGAAATTTTTAAGTACTTTCAAAGTAAAGTTGATAATGTGCAGCAGAAACCAAAGGTAAATTTTATATTAAATAATACGTTTAAAAATATAATATGCTGATATAATGATGATTATACAATTTGTTTAGGTGCCTCGAAAAAATAATACTAGAGGTAAAGCCGCCATTATAACATCTGAAGAATATGAAAATGAACTGAAGGAAAAGAAGAATAAACGAAAAGCATCTAACATTAAGTCTGAGCCAAAAAAATGAAAAGTTGGTCAAAATATTACGAATACAGTTCCATTGATTCAGACTATGCCAAGTTCTGAAATGCGTATTTTAAACTTTCCAAAGCAGTAAGAGGCAATTTTAAAAAATTATTCCATGTCAAGCGAATCCTATAATTCAGACACTCGAGATGCAACCAGTTGTAGAAAGAGACATGCAGTATTGTTGTGTGCCTTAATTATTGTAGTTAAAAAAAAAATTATAACTTTTTGTTGCTTGTTTACTAGATTCCAAAGCAACTGTGATTGTGTTTTGCCTTATCAATAAGTAAATTGTTTTAATATTTGAATATTAAAATGCACATACAGTAAAACCAAAGACTTATGTGTTACTTATGATCAGAATATATGAGAGTGTAATAGATTACTATTTTTCTGAATAAATATTTAAAAAATATATCATTATAACTTTTACTAACTTTATTCTATTATTTTTTGTAAATTAAAGGTCATACTGTGGACATTAAATAACTTATTTGAGAAAAATCTAGCCTCCATTTAAAATGTACGGACTCATACCGCCTCGATGCTACACCCATACCGCCCCAAGATTGAGGCGGAATGAGTATACTAAGTAACCGTTACATTTTGTAACTTTAAAAAAAAAAAAATTGTTTTTTAGATCTCAGTGACAGTAAACGCAATTTTTAAGACTCCGTAGAATGTATTGTAAGTTAAAGTGTATAGTAATTTTTTCAAATTACACAAGTTCTAATAGTTTAAAAAATTTGTTACCCATCTCGCCCCGGTCTCCCCTACTACGAGCACTATAAGTGCTTGAGTATTACTTCAACACAATTCCGTGTACTGTGTGATACATGATACGTTTTATTAGTTTGCAATGTAGTCAACACAGACCTCCTCTGACCAATCAGGGAGCTCCATTAGCCCTATACCGGCGTGTTCACACAGTATGTACAAACGTTCATACAATACGCTTAGAGGATCAGGCCCCAGCTAAAAACTCTAAGAAATACACAGTATACAATGTATTTCATTGCGTTTTTGAAATGAACATGCATGAGTAAAATATGTACATAATACTCATAATTTTATTAAAAATTTAACCCTTAGAATAGTTGACGATGTATAAACACATAACTTTCTGATAATAGTAATGCTTAGCAGTCTGCTAGCAGAAGATAAACATATCGTTTAGTTTCACATATTAGCACAGGTATTGCTGCGATCGCTTTTTCAGCTTGTGCACGTAGCGAATAGAAGATTCCAAATACTCAGCTGTAATATCTTCGTAAACGTAAATTCGGTATGAATTTTTTGCTACGACGTAGCCAGTGCACTGAGATTGTGCCGAAAACTCGCGCACGCTTGTGCGCAACCGACCTCTGATAGGCCAAGCATCTGCACGTCTTTCGAACAACCAAAACTGAAAAACACAGCGCTTAAAGCCCGAATACATCAAACCCAAATGCCTTATCTCCGATAACCCAGTGCGCTTACTTTCCCGAACTTTTATTTATTTATTAAATGAAAAAAATACTGAGCAATCAATCTCTAATAACCTAGGACACTTACTTGTCCACACTTTCCTTTATTCATATAATAAAAAAAATCCCAAGCAATCAACCCTCAATGACTCAGTGCGTTTACTTGTCCGCACTTTTCTTTGATTCTTACGTAAGCAAAATCTCAAGCGGCTCATCCTTAAGGACCCAGTGCGCTTATTTGTCCGTACTTTCGTTTATTTATAAAATAAACAAAATCCTAAGCGATCAGTCCCCAATTACCAGAGATGAGTACAGAGATTGCTAACTCCAATGCTACAGCGTGAGACAACTTTTTTCCACTGATCGGGGCGATCCGCCGCGGTCAGCCGTCGAATCAAGGCACACATTTTTCGAGAGTGCGAGACTCGTATCTAACAGCGTGCACCTACGAGTAGAGAAGTGGATTCGCGTGGAAATGAGCAAATAGGCGCACGTTTTGGAGACACGTAGAAGGGGTATACCGCATGTGCACCTACGAGGAGAGGAGTGCATTCTTGTGTGAATGAGCATGTAGGCGCACATTTTGGAAATCCGTGGAAGGGGGGTATACTGAATATGTGCGCCTACGAGGATGAGAGGAGTGGAAATGACTATATAGCCATATAGCTGAGCGCACAGCCAACGCAAGCAACGACACGAGTCTTTCTCTCTATACTAATGTACTGTAACCAAAAATACTTACAAGTATATGCTATTCAATTGACTCTTGATTCTAATAAATAACTATTTCAATTATTACAATATTGATAATAAGTAAATTTCATTTAAAAGTAAAAGCGCACACAAGCGAGGGCTTCAAATTTTTTGGGATTAGGGTTTCAAAATGTTCAACTTTTAATAATTAACTAATACTGTGGCCAAGCAAGCACTTAAAATTATTAGCATGGAAATACGCTCTCAGAGTGTAAAATACTTTGTAAATAAATAATAGAGCACACAAGCGAGCGCTTTGACTTACTTAGGATTGGACTCTCAAAATGTCAAATAATAAATAAATAAATGAAAACGCTTAAACTTATTCGGTATTAGCTGCTAGAAACTTTGTTTATTAATTTAACAAATAGAAGTGCAGGCAGTGAATGTATTGGGTAGCTAGAGATAATAAAATTGCTTTAAGTTTAGAGAGAATAATATTTTTAACAATGTGTGGACGGAAGTTATTGGATTACTGGAGCTAGTTTTTATGCATGCAAGCTTTCCTATCGTTAATAGTTTATAAATAAATTAATATCTAAATGTGTAAAATAGGTAAAAATTACAAAAAATTTTAGAAAAAAAAAAGGATCTTAGTCTTGAACTCCCAATTTTTTAGTCCAAAATAAACTACGTTCCTAACTGATCTAGCGCACTATACGATCTACGTTACCAAACACTTACATATATTCATAGTTTGTACCGTAGCTTGACCTTTACTGGAGTATGCTTTTATTATTTAAATTCAATTCACTGGGTCATTGCAGAGATGAGTAAAGAAATTGCCAACCCCAATGCTACGGCGTAAGACAACTTTTTTCCACTGATCGGGGCGGCCCCCTATGGTCAGCCGTCGAACCAAAGCGCACATTTTTCGAGAGTGCGAGACTCGTATGGAACAGCGTGTACCTACGAATAGAGGAGTGGATTCGCATGGAAATGAGCATGTAGGCGCACGTTTTGGAGACACGTAGAAGGGGAGTATACTGAATATGTGCGCCTACGAGGATGAGAGGAGTGGAAATGACTATATAGCTATTGTTTGGTTTCGCGCCCGAGCGCGACAGCCGAGCGAGGCGCTGCGTGCACTTCCGCCATGCTCACGGGCTTCCGCCTTGCCGGGAGCCGCCTCTGCGTTCGGGCACTTGAGCACTGCTCTCCGAGACGACCAGACGCTTGTCCCGCTCACACTTACGACGCCTCTCACGCTGTAATCAACCCGCTTGTACAATATCAAATAAAGTGTTTTACCAAACAGCTATATAGCTGAGCGCACAGCCAACGCAAGCAACGACACAAGTCTTTCTCTCTATACTTATGTACTGTAACCAAGAATACTTATAAGTATATGCTACTCAATTGACTCTTGTTTTAATGTTATCTATATCAATTTCATTTAATTAAAATGTAGAAGTAAAATGCTCAAAATTATATACAATATCTTTGGATTTCAAGACATTTCTTTTTCATTGTATTCCGTACTTTCAATACTTATTCGGAAAATCCACTAATATTTTTAAGAAATATTCAGCTTAAACCATTTTTTTAAAGATGTCAGTTCAGCTGTAATCTCAAGTTTACTGTTTTTATCATCATAATTGCTGTAATAGCAATAGGACAAGCTCCGGAGGTTATCCATGAACATATATGACTTCTACATCAGGAACGTCCAAACGTTGGATAGCTAAGGTGTTTAGGGCTTTAGCTGCTGATTGTATTGTTTTGCGATCTTGGTTTCGATTCCAACTATAGGCATTTTTTTTTTTT
>NW_019384218.1:650063-666818 GCF_000648655.2 Copidosoma floridanum
ATAGATGAATCCCGATAAATTCTATGTACACTAAAAAAATTACCGTAAATGGCAGTAAAATTTACTTTGCATGTACATAAAAAATAAGGTGCCTGGGATAGCGTCCTAACTTTACCGTTGCTTTTACGGTAAAAATTAACTTAACTTTTGTGCGCGAGCACGATAAAGAATATTGTTCTAAGCATATCTTGACCATAATTTGCTTGATATAAAAACTCACCAGAGTGCATGATCCATTGATTTTGACGATCCTTTTACGTTGTAGCATTGGGGAACCTGAACATCTTCGCAGACTGCTTTGATTTCTGACAGCCTTGGTACTGACAAACATCGTAGATTCTCATAGCCATTTTAACCTCTGACAACAACTTCACTAAACTGCACTATTTATATCGTTGCACTATTATTTCCACTTACACACACTGTAGTTACAATAAGCGTAAAGAAATAACAATGTCTGTGCAACGGCAAAGAATAGCTATAAAAAATTCCAATTTAAAGTATCAACCAAATACTTATTGATTCAGAATCTCAAAGAACACACACACATATATTTAATATTTGATTTTCTTTTAATGACACATGCATTAGTATATAATTATATAATCATAAAGCACTTTTAAAATTTAGCCGTATTTCATGAAAAGAAGATTATCATGCACTACCATATTAACATGATACATTAGATTTTAACTATCCTAAATAAGTCCAATATTATTGTGCAGTATCTGAAGCTATTTACTGTAAAGGTTAAAATATGAGGTATCACTTCAAGAATAACACAACTTTTAGGTGAGAAAAAAGCCAGAGGCACATAAAAACTTACCTTTGTTATATACAGTGATAAAAAAGGTCTATATTCATACATTGATACATAATTACTTATTTACAGATCTAATACATATTTACATAAGCAATAAATATTCATTTATATTATACATATTTACATGTCCATAAACAAATAATACACATTTACATATCTACATATATACATTTATATACATATTTACAGCTATACGTTTGTATATGCATACTTATTCATGCGTACTCATTTAGACATATAGTTACTCTTGAATAATGACTTGAAGGGCAGCGGATAATCACACGATCTGTTAAGAGCTAATCAAGGAGTGGGAATAAAAACTCCAAAATGTCGGATGTTTCTTTGAGTAACGTTTCGTTGGTCTTAACGCCAACCTCATCAGACTTAATTTATAAACAAAAAAACCCAAAAAAAATTTGTAAATTACATTGTTGGGTAAATACTTACAATAGTGTATCTCTTACCTAGGGCGGAAAGTATAATTTGCGCGCCCGAAGGGCGCTGTTGTTGTATATTGCTGCCTACGGTGAGAACGACATTTTTTTAAGAAGGGCGGAAAGTGCAACTTTTCACTCATGGGAACACTTTCCACCCGCGTATTACGTTTTGTTCACGGGTGGGAAGAGACATTCTGGTCCTACCTGGCCCAAAGTTTGTTCCCTCCATAGGGTGAAACCACAATTACCATAAAAACCATAAATCGCGGGCGGAAAGTGTACCGGTGGGCGAAAAGTTGCCCTTTCTGCCCTCGATACAAAAAATGTCGTTCACACCTTGGGCAGAAATATACAAAAACCGTGCCCCTCGGGCACGCACTCTTCACCCTAGGTAAGAAATATACTATTCCTACTTCGGGAATTTCAGAGAGTGTGGTGTGCCCGTAGTAAGAAAAATAGGGTTTGCACCAGGTGCGCCATCAAGTACGAAATTTTCTATAACCGTAAACATATGAAAAAAATTATTGTATGCAAGTAGTGGAATATGGAATATAAATATAAATATTATAAAATTAAATAGTTAATCACATATATTTCGTTATGAGGATCGTAACACACTGTTGGTAAACTGAAACGAATAAAAAATAAAAAATACTCCCAATGAAAATTACAATTTACTAATTTACAATGTACGTGCTACAATACAAAATTTCTATTCCTTACAATTAATTACGTTATTATATATACATACATACATACATACATACATACATATATATATATAGTTAAGATATTTCTAAGTAGACGCCCTACACTGTAATTTACAAAATTTTTTGTGGTTTCTGTGTTAATAAAGTGAGCCTGATGATATTGGCCTTAAGACTGACGAAACGTTGCTCAAACAAACATCCAACATTTTGGAGTTCTTTTTTGCTGCTTGATGAGCTCTTAACTGATCGTGTGCTTATGCACTGCCCCTCAAGTCGTTATGGAAACAACTGAGAGCAGAACTACATGTTCAACAACCTACATATTTGCACTTTAATTTGTGTTTGCTGCTACTTAGGCATAATATGACTTTATATAATTATTTGCAGAAAACTACCAATGATAAAAATCCAAAATGAAAAGAGCACATAAGTTATATGTTGGAATAAAAAGATAAATTTATGATTTCTAAAAAAGTGTCAATCGACATTAAACATTAGACAAAATTTTACTTATTTAAACAAGTAGTTAATCACTTAAAAAACTATTAATTTCTGGCAATGAATACATATTTATAAATATATTTTATTTAATGTAGTGCTTTATGTGGGCAATAACTTTTTTTAAAGAGAACGTTAATAAAATCTTAAATTGTTATTTGAATACTGATGAATCAAATTAAGCATTTTTTAATATTTTTATTTTACGACTACTTGTTTTAATCGCTAGTTTTGCTTCTGCTCTGCGTTTTTCATTATTTTGCCGAGTAGTATTAAATACTTTAACTTTTAATAAAAATTTTAACGCATCGATTCGGTGTTGGTAGCACGGATTACTTTTCTCAAACCATTCAGGAAATTCATCAGTAGTAATTTTTTCTACTACATCGATTATAGACTTAATGAGTTTCCTTTGAGGCCAAAGACTTGCGTGATGTTGTTCATAAGCATCTAACTGACAAAAAATAATTTTAGAAAAAACATCTGTGGGTCTAGTTAAATACGCAACTTCTGATAGTGACTCGTCAGTATGAGTGTATTCTCTACATTTAGTGTAATGTTCATCAACGGTAAGTACTTCTTCGACAGTTTTAACAAATACTTTTTTACAATCAGGACATTTACTATTTTTTAAAGCATTTTTAGCAGTGTAACCACTCTAGTGAGTAACAGCGTTTCTCTCATACATGCCTTTGGTTTCAAAATCTACTTTTTTCGATGAGTCTACGGGTAAAAATGTTTCCATCATTTCGGCTGCTTGCAAAAGTTCTTGTATTTCGGCAAATTCTAAATCAGGTAAATTGTTTGCAACAGCTGCTAACGAGTCCACATTTTCATCGCCACATTCAGTATTTTTCGTATTTATCAATGAGTTTGATTCTGTTGTTTGAACATTTCCGTGCTGACGAGTGTCGATAAAGTCAGTTGACATTATGTGTCTAAAAGTTAGACGGTACATCCGGCAAGTTGGATTAGGATTAAAGCCACCTCTACCTCGACATTTGGAATTACAATGTTCAACGCTATCTTGGTTACAGAGACCAGTTGCTAATTTAAACTCTGGATTGTTCAACTTTACTTTAAGATATCCAAATAACTGTAATGAACAATTTGCAGTTAAAGATAAGTCAATAAAACATGGTGGTCTACCAGCTGTCTCAAATTTGCCACGTTTACCCGAGCGTACCGGATGTCTCGTCCACTTTTTAGACCATTCCACAAACTCTTCAAGACGCTTTTACATTTCCGGGTTGAGATGGAACAGTGGGCGCTTTTGTTTTTCTACATTACGCAATCCATAAGAATTACATGCATCAATTACAGCATCTAAACGTTCAACAAACTCAGCTGACTGCTCCCACGTGTCTGATATCAACCCGTTTTCATCACCTCTTTCACCAGCTTCACCAGCAATTACCATAGCAGCTGCCATTCGTCTGCTAACAAGTTGGAAAGCTAATTTTACTTTCATACTCTCAAAGTTATTGGGGTTGAAGTGCCTATCGCTAAAAAACGCGAGTAAATTAGATGAAGAATTCATTTTATCTACCTCGTACGTGTTTAATACATCTTTCCAAGACATAATAACTTTATCGTATACGAAAATATACTTATGCGTTCTCAACTGATAAATCAAACGTTTGATAAGATAAGGCCAATCAAAAGCTGCAAAAATTTTCTTTCCTTCATGCTCACAGTATGGTTGTTCTACGTCTACTTTTAAATATTTTTTAAACAGTGATTGGTTTTTTGAACCTTGGTCGCACACAATAATTTTAACAAGAGCTCCAATTTTAAACAGTACTGATAACATTTGACGTAAAAGAGTATGCAACTGTTCAGCAGATGCACCATTTTCATTAAAACCGAAACAAAACAGCTGGCGTCAAGGATTTTTAGCATTAATGCTATCCAAACAAAATAAAAGGGCAAATCTAGCAACTTTTGCATTCCTCATATTACCACCCATATCCTCCAAACCTTCTATCTCATAGTATTTTGGAGAATGTTCTTTCATTTTTTTAAGGCTCATCTCGTAAAATTTTAAAGAACATATACACTCCTCAGTAGGTAACAAACTTAACTTCTGTTCGATTTTTCTGAAAAAATTGTCATTTAATCTCGGCTTTTCATTTAATTGCGCTATCCAACTCCTAACGGTTGATTCCGTGGCTAACCTTATCCCTAATTTGAATAACTGAGAATATCTGGCTGCAGAATGATAATACATTATTTTACACAAATTTTGTTCAGCAAGTGTGAACTTTTGTCTGTTTTTCGGTTTGAATTGCATCGCTACTAAGGTTTTACGAGACTCACTATATTCAAGGTCAGTCATAAAATCAGTTATATGTGTCATTTGTTTGGCCTTTTCAAGGTCTACGCGTTGTTTTAATCGAGAACTATTTTGTTTGACATTTTTGTATGCGGTAGTTAAATGCTTCACTTTTTGTGAACAATTAAATCGCGTTAGGCACGTTTAACGTAAGTAGAATGTGTCTCGTACACACTTGTTTAATGCCAGAAAAGAAGATCAATTTTATTTCAACACAATCTATGGTACGAAGAGTAATCAGCGACTGCTGCTCTTTTGTCTATACACACCAACATATATTATCAAACGCAGTAAATCCGTATGTGCGCGAAAGCATGCACGAGCTGATACAAGTTGCTAATACAATGCTGCTGCTACTACGAGACTATAGGTATGGGGCAACGCTATATTACGTGCTTTGAGGGATAGCAGAGCACGCGGCCTTCGAGGTTGTAGGTACCACCTGGCACGGGACGTCGCGCGTACAAAATCCGCGAGCTCTGCTGCCGCTAATTGAGAGCACGCATGAGGTCGCTGTTGTGTAGGTACCTGCAGTCGCGACCTACTTTCAGTGTAGAGTACCGTCTTTATTCTGTATCGCATCATCCTCCGCAAAATGATCACTGCACAGGCCTGCTGATCGTATAGAAGATGCTGACCAAGTAAGAAGATCTTTGTTGCCTGTGTGGAAAAATATTTCACCAATTTACCTGTCTATTGAAAATATATGTTTATTGAATAACCTGCTCTATTTGTCGACAAAATAATAAACGCAACGTTACTATAATTAATAAGTAAGAAAAAATGTTTCGTCAAGTTGGAAATCTCCATTATTTGCTGTGTGCGAGTACATTGGCGCCATCTAATTCCAGACTTATGCCAATTTGCAGAATCTTTTGAAGACTTCATTCATTGTCGAATTTGAATAATATATTATTGTGAATTATTACAATGCCGAACGTATATATGAAAAGAACAACAAAGACTGTGCATTATGATTGTTTACTGTATGAAATTTGTAAGCAAACATTCGGAATTGTGTAATAAAGTCGCTAACAAAATCAATAATATAATCTTAATATCATCGTGTTGAAGCAGGAACTGAGATAGTCTGTAAAGTAACGTAGATGAGACGTGCGTGACTGCATGCTTACGATTACATGCCACTTATTTTTTATTATTTACAACAATGACATCATTAATTTGTTAACTTAAGGTGGCTTGGGCGGTTAGTACCGTACCTAGAGTACGGTATCATAAGGGCCCCTAAAAAATCAACACTTTTTGACGGTAAACTTTTCAATAAATATAGTTATTTCGATAAAACTAAAGTATAAGATCAAGTAATTGCCAGAAAAGTACTGTACATTTTCAAGAATTTTATAGATTCTTTGTAAAAAAAAAAAAAAAACACGAGAACTATTTTAAATTTTAGAGGTTAATCGACTACTTCTAGAGTAACATCCGTTTTAGTGACAATTCCCATAAGACTGCATGCTAAATTGGTAAATTTTCAGTAGCGATTTGCGAAAAAATTAAGTTGTTGACCCCAGTATTTTTTTATCGCAAATGAATTTGGCATACATTATTAACATAATTCCATAATTTCAGAAGTTTTGATCAAGCCGATAAAAATCGCCCAAGCTACCTAAAATTTCTTGTCAATGAGAGAACTGTGGAGCATGCACTTGTTACGATTCCTCTCATGTATATGCCAAAGCACTGAAGTAGTTATGAAACTAAATAATATACAGTCAATAATGTTTTATAATGTTTTAACTTTGCAATAACTTCTGCAACTCTGTACTTCTATCTTACCATAAGCTTTGTTACCCCCTCCAGTGACGTGCACACAATAACAGTATCATTGTTCAAAGTTAAAGAACACAACAATATTGTATATTAATTTTCAAAATTTTATTTCGATTTGTAAATAATATTAACCAAGATGAAAAAAGCTAACTTGGTACGAAAAAAAATCATACGCGTGTGTGTGTGAGTGTGCGTGTGAATACGTATATGTGTCGCGGAGCCTAAAAAAACGTAATCTCTTCGCAATATACACTATGACCTACTTCGAAGCGTTTTTGAGACTTAAAGACGTTTACTACACTCTTATCAAAAAGAAAATATGCCGCATTTATGCTATCGTCCCCGAAATAATTTACGGTCTCCTTATCCCTGCTTTGTGTATCATTTTCAACAAGGCATTCGTTATAGATTTCAATTTATAAGAGCCAGAATTTCGAACATGGTAATATTCGCGCTATGGCGTACATCGGAAAATCGATAGAAAATCACGCGCCCTGTAAGTTTTTCCGCGATCATTTTCCGTAGGGCATTCGTTCTGGTTTTTCTCTTATGAGCGCCAGAAGTCGGAACTTGGTCATTGCCTATGTACGCGTATGATAAAAACTCGATGGAAAATTACGCGCCTTGTCGATTTATTCCAAATATATAAATATAGGTGTATTAGAAATATTATAAATATATGTATGAAAGTCGTGTGTATGCACGTTGAATAAATTCTTTTTTTTTTCTTCTCCAGCGAAAACGGAACTGCGCGTTTTTTTCTTACTCTTTCTGGTGGGTCCCCGTTCCCAATCGTCCTTGTGGGCAGTAAATTCGGAAATGTATGGGAAGTATATATCCTATCATAACCCACACGTACATAAGAGTTACATTAATTTTTACCGTAAAAGCAACGGTAAAGTTAGGACGCTATCCCAGGAATCTTATTTTTTATGTACATGCAAAGTAAATTTTACTGCCATTTACGGTAATTTTTTTAGTATACATAAAATTTATCGGGATTCATCTATAAATTTTACTGTAGGCTACGGTATTATTTTCCCCAATGCGAAAATGTAACTGATATCAGAGGTTGGTATAATAGGCCACAACAACCGTACTATACCAACCTCCGATATATGTTACTTTTTTCCATCAGGGAAAAAATTACCGTAGCCTACAGTAAAATTTATAGATGAATCCCGATACATTCTATGTACACTAAAAAAATTACCGGTAATAGCAGTAAAATTTTCTTTGCACGTTTATAAAAAATAAGGTGCCTGGGATGGCGTCCTAACTTTACCGTTGATTTTACGGTAAAAATTAATGTAACTTTTCTGCGTGTGCACGATAAAGAACATCGTTCTAAACTTATCTTTATCATAATTTGCTTAATATAAAAACTCACCAGAGTGCATGATCCATTGATTTTGACGATCCTTGTGCGTTGTAGCATTGGGGAACCTGAACATCTTCGCAGACTGCTTCGATTTATGACAGCCTTGGTACTAACAAACATCGTAGATTCTCATAGCCATTTTGACCTCCGACAACAGCTTCACTAAACTGCACTATTTATATCGTTGCACTATTATTTCCACTTACACACACTGTAGTTACAATAAGCGTAAAGAAATAACAATGTCTGTGCAACGGCAAAGAATAGCTATAAAAAATTCCAATTTAAAGTATCAACCAAATACTTATTGATTCAGAATCTCAAAGAACACAGAAATACCTAATTGTACTTCTTTTCGACAGCGAGCTGTCAACACATCACACGTGTGGCGGTTCGCGGCACGGCAGCAGCGGTACGGCTGATTGGTCCTAAGAAGACGTCCAAGCGCGGGAGTAAAAAGTAAATTTACTTTCTTTATATGTAGTTGTTTGTATGCATCCTCGTATGTATGTGTATGTAACCGTACTTATGCATATGCATGTATGATTGTATACTACACTGCTTACGACTGTGGCAGAAAACCGAAGACATGACTGTCATATAAGCGCCGTCAAAACTGACAGCCTGTGGGCGGAGTTGACACGCGTTATGTGGCAAATTCTAAAAACATAAACCTAAATAATTTAATCACAAGCTATTTAACCCAATAACTCTGTGCCTTTGACATCTGACCACATAACTCTCTACTCCAAACATATTGAACCTAATGATATTTTACATATATGTTCAGTTTATAAATAAAAAAATTAATTATCATCATAAAGTTGCCAATAATCCTCTAAAATAAAATGCAATTTAGTTGCATTGCATTAATAGTATAAGCAACAGTAACCAAATCATCTAGAGAGATTTACTGCCAATTCATGTATTAATGGAAGTATAATAAATAACTGTAGCGCCTATTAGTAGGTAACCTGGGTTAAAATTACGAGCCAGTTTATCGATTATTAAAACATTAAATAGTAACGCAAGCGCTTGACACTAAAAAACCCGGAGAGCTTGTAAGGCCATTTTATAAATCAATTAAATAAAAATACATAGCGCCTATCATCAGATGATCCGCGACGCTTACTGGTAACTTTGTAAATTAAGTGAATAAAAACTAACAAGCCAAGAGTCTTTCACCAGATGTCCCAAAGCGCTTACGGGCTACTTTACAATTAAAATATAAACAAAACGCGAATTTAAATTTTAAAAATGTTTTTTTTTTAAACGATAAAACTGTTATTTTTTCGGAATCCATACTGTAAATTTCAAGTTATTGTAACCACAAGGTATAAATTGAGAATGTAAATACAAGCCAAACACTATAATATNAAGATATTGTATATAATTTTGAGCATTTTACTTCTACATTTTAATTAAATGAAATTGATATAGATAACATTAAAACAAGAGTCAATTGAGTAGCATATACTTATAAGTATTCTTGGTTACAGTACATAAGTATAGAGAGAAAGACTTGTGTCGTTGCTTGCGTTGGCTGTGCGCTCAGCTATATAGCTGTTTGGTAAAACACTTTATTTGATATTGTACAAGCGGGTTGATTACAGCGTGAGAGGCGTCGTAAGTGTGAGCGGGACAAGCGTCTGGTCGTCTCGGAGAGCAGTGCTCAAGTGCCCGAACGCAGAGGCGGCTCCCGGCAAGGCGGAAGCCCGTGAGCATGGCGGAAGTGCACGCAGCGCCTCGCTCGGCTGTCGCGCTCGGGCGCGAAACCAAACAATAGCTATATAGTCATTTCCACTCCTCTCATCCTCGTAGGCGCACATATTCAGTATACTCCCCTTCTACGTGTCTCCAAAACGTGCGCCTACATGCTCATTTCCATGCGAATCCACTCCTCTATTCGTAGGTACACGCTGTTCCATACGAGTCTCGCACTCTCGAAAAATGTGCGCTTTGGTTCGACGGCTGACCATAGGGGGCCGCCCCGATCAGTGGAAAAAAGTTGTCTTACGCCGTAGCATTGGGGTTGGCAATTTCTTTACTCATCTCTGCAATGACCCAGTGAATTGAATTTAAATAATAAAAGCATACTCCAGTAAAGGTCAAGCTACGGTACAAACTATGAATATATGTAAGTGTTTGGTAACGTAGATCGTATAGTGCGCTAGATCAGTTAGGAACGTAGTTTATTTTGGACTAAAAAATTGGGAGTTCAAGACTAAGATCCTTTTTTTTTTCTAAAATTTTTTGTAATTTTTACCTATTTTACACATTTAGATATTAATTTATTTATAAACTATTAACGATAGGAAAGCTTGCATGCATAAAAACTAGCTCCAGTAATCCAATAACTTCCGTCCACACATTGTTAAAAATATTATTCTCTCTAAACTGAAAGCAATTGTATTATCTCTAGCTACCCAATACATTCACTGCCTGCACTTCTATTTATTAAATTAATAAACAAAGTTTCTAGCAGCTAATACCGAATAAGTTTAAGCGTTTCCATTTATTCATTTATTATTTAACATTTTGAGAGTCTAATCCTAAGGAAGTCAAAGCGCTCGCTTGTGTGCTCTATTATTTATTTACAAAGTATTTTACACTCCGAGAGCGTATTTCCATGCTAATAATTCAAAGTGCTTGCTTGGCCACAGTATTAGTTAATTATTAAAAGTTGAACATTTTGAAACCCTAATCCCAAAAAATTTGAAGCTCTCGCTTGTGCGCTTTTACTTTTAAATGAAATATACTTATTATCAGTATTATAATAATTGAAATAGTTATAAACTGATCATATAACGATAGTTATTTGAAGTACTGGTTTAGCCTGGCAAGTTGTTTGTTGTGCACTTGAAATGTTTAAGTACAAAAATCGGAGCAGAATTTTTTCCAAAAAACACTAAAAAACATTATTATTGGTAATATCTAACTGTTGTTAGGTCATTGTATTTTTCAATGATTTTCTGCTACTTAATAAATTTACCTATTAATGTGGTGCGCTGTGAGTACGCATTTATTACTTTCATAATTTTTAGAATTTGCATCGTTTAGCTGCTTTTACTAGACGCAGATATTTCTGGCAATTTTTTGAAGATCTTCATTCTTTTAATCATCCTCAAGTAAACTTTATTATTTAAGTTGTTGTGATTCTCGCCTAAACAAAAGAATTTAGTATGCACGTGCAGAGGCATGCTCGCGCTCATGTCAACTGTCAACACACGTCAAAGCGTAGCGAACAGCTGCAGGTATATCTCTCTTTAGCTTGGATGTCTTTGCCAGCAGCTACTTCTTCGTGCTTTCTGTGGATTTATAAGGTATTTTATTAATTTTTGTGTTGAAGTGTGTCAAAAACACACACATATTTGCGTGGTGTGAGTAGGAGTTGTACAGTATCGTGTAAATAATTGTAGCAACGTTTGTAGATCCTGCTTTTTTACGTGAATTTTTGTATCCTTCGCATGTAAGTTGTGATAGTCTCTGCACTCAACCTTACTTGTTTGTTGTTGTTAGCAGGCAGTCTATCGCCATAAATCTTTTGATGATTCTATTTTCTTTTGTTATTTTGTTTACCGTTGTACTAACCATTGTGGTTTTTTGTCGTGCTTTCTTTGCTAACCTTGATGACATCACCAAAAACAACAAGCGGCCGAAGAATAGTGCAAGTTGAACAGCAAAAATAAGGCGGTCGGATATTTCGTTTCAGGAAGACTGGTTAAGCGATCCGGTATTGAAAGATTGGGTTGTAAAACATGCGAATGATAAGCAAAAAGCTTACTTTTAAGCTTGTCAAAAAGATTTGAAGTTTTTTAGCAAAGCTGATTTAATTTCTCATAGCACAACTTTTACCTCCGTCGATAACTCAAACGTCGCAATCGATTCACGTGCCATCGTAACAATTTGTTATAAAGGACTATCATTTCAATATAGAATTTATGTCGTGGAAATGCGCGTATCGATGTTTATTGCGCAAAACCCTGTCAGTCTCTTGAATAGTTAATACTTTGATTTCATTTATTAAAAATTTTTTAGAGGATTTTCAAGCAGCGAAAAATATTCGTATGAAGGAACATAATTGTGCAAAAGTCATCAATAACGTTTTGTATAAAAATGAATTAAAAATTTTTTTAAACATTTTAAATAATTCTTATTACTCGGTTCTTATTGACGAAAGCACTGATATTAATGAAAAATTGCTTTGTGTTTGTGAATAATAGTTTTCACCACGGAAAAATGCTGTTGCTCAACAACTTTTGCAATTAATTTAAATCAAAGCTTAGAACGGTAAAGGACAAGAGTTGTTTTACGTATTTAATTAAACAATTCTTTGACGATAGTTCAATAAATATTAAAAATATGGTTGCGCTTTCGTGTGATAACGCTAGTGATATAGTCGGTAAACAGTTTTCAAAAATATTTTCGGGATCATGTTCCTCATTTAATTGTCCAAAATTTTATCTGTCGCTTGGCAGCGATTGTGGCAAAAAATGTTGTAATATACTTCTTATAGAAATAAAAGAACTTGTTTACTCAGTATATTCTTATTTATTTTGTAGTCCAAAGCACTCCACGGAATTGTCGAAAAATTTAGAGGACTTAAATTGTCCTGATAACAAAGCGCTCAAATTTTCGAGAACGCGATGGCTCGAAGTTTATAAATTTTGCGATCGTCTTCTTTCTATGTGGTCAGCTTTAATTTCTTTTTTTTCGGTAGAAGTTTTTGAAAAATCATGCATGTCATGGACAAAAAATAAGTCTGAATCGAACGCAGAAAGAATATTAAATTTACTGCAAAATAATACTGTAAAAGCCTATGTTACTTTTTTACATTTTAACTTAGATTTTTTAAATTTTTTTTAATGCAGCCTTTTAGTGTAAGGCTTATAAAACACACTTGATTCATGAATCTATAAAAAATTTATTAACGCAACTTGTAAAGAATTTTATAAACTTAAATGTATTAGAAAATGTTTTTTCACCAAAGTTTGATGTAACGAGATATCTGGCGTCCTTGGAAAATATGTATTTAGGACCCTCGTGTTTGGAAATAAAAAAAAAATTAACGAAAGAGAAGGTCAAAAATGTATGGAATAACGCAAAAAATTTTCCATTCGTAGTTTCAATGAGATAAAAAAGTATTTTCTTCAAATCGACCATATTTTCAAACATTTCTTAATCCACAAGTAGTGTTAAATGGAACGAAACGACAACGATATCCAAATTTTAATATTATTTTGAAGTATTTTCCATTTTTAAATGCCAAAAGTATTGCTGTTGAATAGCGAGATAGTAGTACGAAATTTAACGAACACTAAAAGAATTTATTAGTTAATTTTTATACGGAAACATTTTTTAGTAAAATCAGGAACTTGAAGAATCAGGCCAATGAGTATATTTATACCGCGGTAATATCTAAAGTTAAATTAATTTTCGCTATACCTCACTCAAACGCGGAACCTGAGCAAACTTTCTCTGCTGTAAATAAAATTAAGGATGAAGAAAGAAATCAAACTAGTATCACCTTACTTAATGCGCGATGCTTTTTACAATCGTACGGAAAATTGTATAATATTGATTGTAAAAATTTATGCTTACAAAAACCATTTCGATAAATTTAACAGTGCTAATATGTACTCCAAGTAAATTTCCGACTAACTTAACTATATATTTTGTTCCATTAAATTTTGATTTGATATAAAAGATAGTATTTTTGCAGTAAGTTTAATTGGTTTATGGCTCAATTTTTAGTTCATAGAATGAAAAATTATACATGGTCTATCTTGCATAATTTAAAAAAATAATCGACACGTGGTTTTTCTTGTTTTTTTTTGTTTTTTCTTTTGTTTTTTTTTTTTTTTTTTTTTTTTTTTTTTTTTTTTTTTTAATTAAAAATTTTACAAAGTATAGCCCCTTAAAAATTATTTTGTTCAGAGCTATAGATATACTCTTTGTGTATGTGACGTCATAATAATACATGCGGAAAATAGTCATTTTAATTTTTCACTATAACTCGAGCCAAAATAAATATTTTTTCTTAAAACTTTCAGGATGACTTGATTTTCGTATAAAGTTGACGAGGCTAAATTTTAAGAAAATTAAATGTAACTGTTAAAACGTTATTTGAGGTTATATGTATGTTCAATACTTTTTGCAAAATGCTGTATTTTTCATAGTTTTAAATCGTTTTGTATCTGTTTTGGGGCTTATTTTTTTCGTACTTAATTGTAGAACATTCACGTGTAATGTATACTTCACAACGTCACACATGTATGGTGTTTTCTGCAACTTTTAAAATACCATAATTTTCTTTTTTATACATTTTTATATAAGACGGACCCAATGGAATTTTTCATGCAGAGACCTAACTGCTAGATTTTGTACCTCTGCGGTGGTGTTGACACCTGTCTAATAAATAGGAACATAAAAAAAGTAGCAAAAAAAACGAAACTCTAACAAAAACATAAGAACAGTTCTAACATCATATTATGACTTTATAATGTTTTTTACATTTGATTATTATAATTGTTACGTTTATTATATTAATAATAAATTTACTTACTTCATAAACGAAAGCGATTACAAGCGAGTGCTTTGAATTATTGGCATGAGAGTACGCTGTTGGAATGTAAAATACTTTGTAAATGCATAAAAGCGCACACAAAAGAGTGCTTCGATTTGCATAGGAATAAACTCTCAAAATGTTCCTAATAAATAAATAAGTTAAAGTGTGGCCAAGCGCGCTCTTTAGGTAATTCAGTATTAGCTGCTTAAAACTTTGTTTATTGATTAAATAAACAAAAGTGCAGACAGTAGATATATTGGGTAGCTAGTGATAATTAAATTGCGTTAAGTTTAGATAAAAGAATATTTTTAACAATGTGCGGACAGAAGTTATTAGATTACTGGGATTAGCTTTTTATGTATGCACGCTTTCTTGTCGCTAATAATTCATGGATAAATAAGTATCTAAATTTATTTAAATAAGTAAAATGAAAAAAAAAAATCTTAGTCTTAAGCTCACGATTTCTAGGTTAAAAACAAACTACGTTCCAAACTTACTTAGCTCACTATACGATCTACGTTACCAAAAACTTATATATGTAATCATAGTATGTACCTTATCTTAACCTTTACTTGAGGATGCTTTTATTATTTAAATTTTATTCATTGGATCATTAGGGATTGATCGCTTGGGATTTTGTTTATTTTACAAATAAACGAAAGTGCGGACAAGTAAGTGCACTGGGTTATTGGGTATGAGCTGCTTGAGATTTTGCTAACATAGTAATTAAAGAAAAGTGCGGAGAAGTGATTGCACCGGGCCATGGGGAATTGATCGCTTGTGATTTAGCTTACGTATTAAATAAAGAAAATTGCAAACAAGTAAGCACACTTGGTTATAGGAGATGAGATGCTTGAGATTTTGCTAACGAAATAATTAAAGAAAAGTGGGAACAATTAAGCGCACAAGATCATTGTGGATTAGCCGCTTAAGATTTCGCTTATGTTTGAATTAAAGAAAAGTTCCGACAAATAAGCGCACTTGGCCATTGGGGATTGACCGCTTGGGATTTTGTTTACTTTTTAGATAAACGAAAGAGCGGACAAGTAAGTGCACTGAGTTATTGGGGATGAGCCGCTTGAGATTTTGCTTACGTATTAATTAAAGAAAAGTGCGGGTAAGTAAGCGCACTGGGTAATTGGGGATTGGCCGCTTAGAATTTTGTTTGTTTTATATGTTTGATATTAAGTAGACTGTTTGTGTAGAAAGGGGGCGCCGGATGAGCCGAGCTATTAGTGTGAAGTCAAAGATCAGGATATGGGAAAAGTAACAAGAAACACTCATTTTTTTGATATTGCAATGAGCAAAACATTAAGTAATTTAAGTAATAACAAGTGCGCTTAGCAATGCGTTTGAACTAAAAAATAATATCGTTTAAACTGCCTCGGAGGGCAGACAAGCAAAGGTACAATGTTTTATATCAGTAGTATAAATAATACGTGCAATATAATACAGAAACAATTATAAAGGTAGAATTACAGGTAATAGTTAATCTCCACTTAATATATAAGTTTATAAATAAACGAAAGTGCGGACGAGTCAGCGCACTGGCTTATGTCATAACTATTACGATGTTTTTAAGCTAAATAATGAAGAATGAATTGATACACAAATTACAATACAGAGATTAAAGGTTTTACCACGCTTTTCGACAGTTTTTACCAATCGAAGTGGCTGTTGTGCTTCTTATGATATTCATCAAACCCAAATGCCTAATCTCCAGTAACCCAGTGCTTTTACTTGTCCGAACTTTTATTTATTTATTAAATAAATAAAATACCGATCGAAAAACCTCTAATGACCTTGTGCACTTACTTTTCCGCAGTTTCCTTTATTCATAAAATAAATAAAATCCCAAGCAATCAATCCCCAATGACCCAGTCCGCTTACTTGACCGCACGTTTATTTATTGAAGTTATACTTCTATAGACGCGTTGTTCGCAAGACTAAATCAACGATTTCAGATTTTGGCCTTGAAAAAAAGAGTGCTGAAAGTGGATTCTGCTTGATTCTCCGCCTATTCCTCGGCCCTTGTTTCCAACGACAATTTAACCCTGGACCTACTGCGCACTAGCCAGGGCTCTTACCCAATCTGTTACAAACAGACCCAATATCGAGAACTCGATTACTGCATGTTATAGTGTAGTTCGTAACTTATTTTTTAGATAAATTTTTATTTAATGCATATTAATTTATTTGGTTTCATTATAAA
>NW_019384218.1:666861-719746 GCF_000648655.2 Copidosoma floridanum
GGAAATGAGTATATTTTAGCTGAGCACCTTTCCAATGTATTAGTAAATATTTATTTCTATATAATTCATTCATTACTTTTACAGTAAATAAATAATTGTTTATACAATTTTTCATATCTTCGCGAAATTTTTAAAAATTAAAAAAAAAAGTTTCTTTGTACTGTAGAAATACAATAATGTATTTTAATTGCGTTTTATTCTTTTACAATTTTTTCATGCGTGATTGAGGTGATTTTGTCAATCTGATCCATAATAAGATAACTCAAGCCATGAATTTTTACGTTTGTATTTATAACTTGGTTTGCGCCAAGAAAATGACGGTTTGAAGATAAATACTTGAGGGTCGTCATCTCCATGGAGTGAAAGAATCCCTAACTTTTGAAGTACGTAATCGTTGCCGGGTTTCTTAAAGCCTCGGATGTCCATGATGTACTCCATTATAATAAACACTGACTTCGCTGATAGTATTTTTGTAAAATTTTATATACATGCTTAAAAAAGTTTTCTTATATCGTTCTGATAGGATTGTACTTTATGATATGATCGTGTAGAATGAGACAGTAAGCAGATACATTTACTGAAAAATTTTCCCGTGCTTCAAACTCCAAGTGTACGTCTATTAGCGCGCTTTTTAAAGTTTCATTTTGCTTGGAGCAGTCAATTACAATAAGTGGCATGTGTGTGATAAAATCTTTTAAATTCAACATAGGTTTTGGTTCTATCCCGTAATGCTTGAAAATTCTTAAACATCGTATAACATTAAACACTGATTTTTACTAATATCAAGATTCAGATTTTTATAAAGATAGTAGAGTAAGTTTAAGAAAGCTGTACATTACTGATATTACAATGATCTAAGAGACTGGAATTAAAGCAGGCTCATTTTTTCGCTTTTTCTGAAAGCCCAAAATAACAAAACAAGGCTTTTCCAACTGATTGCAAGTTTTGACAGTCCACACATGCCTAGAAGTTTTTGGCAAAAGAGGATACTCATAGAACTCCCAGTTGTGGAAACTTATAGAAATAGGCTTTCAAATAATGGAAACCTATAGAAATAGGGTTGTCTTTAGCAATCGAGTAAACGAATTTTTCGTCTGTCCGATGCAGTTATGTAAGGCATAAGCCACTCAATCTGAGTCAATGTAAGCTTATACTTTTTGAACGTTTGATTTTTAGCTACTTGTATGATGGCGCTAATATCATCTTTTGATCTTGTAAGAATTAATTCATGTTTTGCATTAACCACAACTTTGCGATAGTCTTTAGCGAAACCAAACATCATTCTCAAAAGTATTGACACTTCAAAATAAGAATTATTATTGATAATAGATTTTTTTTCTTCACTGTCAATCCAACCAGCATCTCCAAACATTTAACTCTGACTGAGAGAGAAAGATATCCATCTTTTCATTAAAGTTGTCAATTCAACATTTTTACACTTGATAATTTCTGTAGTATTTAGTTCATATCATATTTCTGCAAACAGATGGCAGATGGCGTTGTAAACTGGTTTTGTGTAGGGACCCCACTGTCTATCCGAGCGGAGTGGGGAAAGCGAAGAAGAGAGGCCGTTGTGGAGAGCAGTTGAGCGCCAGTCCTCCCGCTTGAGCTGAGCCATCAGACACGCTATTATACGGAAGCGCCTACGCGCCACCTAGCCAGCTAGCCACGTAGCTAGCTAGCCTGGTGAAAATTCCATTTCATGGTGAGTATAGGCCGTGACGATTTAACACTCGAAAATCCGAGTATCGAGCAGTATGAGCATCGGTATCGATGTATCGATGTCTGTACGATGAATACATACATACATATATTATAAAAGGTGAAAATGATAAATCGTGTACATACATGTGAAGGTTATGTTAAAATATTTATACAGTTTACAGTTTTACACGCACACAGATGTGTACGTAACACACACACNGTGATAATGATAAATTGTGTACATACATGTGAAGGTTATGTTAAAATATTTATACAGTTTACAGTTTTACACGCACACAATTGTGTACGTAACACACACATGAATATATATATGCATATATAAAAACCTATGTATATGTTAATTATATCTACATTAATAGTGTACACACGCATGCTTACATATTAATGTAGATATAAGTGGTTAACATTCATAATTAATTAACATATACATATAGTTATTTGCTGTTATATATACATTTAATTAAAAAGTGTATATATATACAAGATATATATGTAAGTATATATACATATATAAAACATCAAATACCTATGTGTATATGTTAATTAATTATGAATGTTAACCACTTACATCTACATTAATATGTAAGCATGTGTATGTACACTATTAATGTAGATATAATTAACATATATATAGGTTTTTATATATGCATATATATATTCATGTGTGTGTTACGTACACAATTGTGTGCGTGTAAAACTGTAAACTGTATAAATATTTTAACATAACCTTCACATGTATGTACACGATTTATCATTATCACCTTTTATAATATATGTATGTATGTATTCATCGTACAGACATCGATACATTGATACCGATGCTCATACTGCCTGATACTCGGATTTTCGAGTGTTAAATCGTCACGGCCCATACTCACCATGAAATGGAATTTTCACCAGGCTAGCTAGCTAGCTAGCTACGTGGCTAGCTGGCTAGGTGGCTCGTAGGCGCTTCCGTACTATTAAGCTCTGTATATAGACATCTAATAAAGGTACTATTATAATACTTAAATAGTTATCATTTGTCTTAGCTTACTCTCGACCCCAAAAGTTCCTACATTTGTTCTCTCAAGAGAACCATCATCTTCAGTTGTTATACGTTACGTACTAATTTTATCAATGCTATCAAATGCTGATACAATGTGGGATTTATTTGCATGAATTTCGGAGTGCGCAACCGACTAATCGAATAGGACACCTGACTACATCCAGAGAATTCCTTCCATTACGACTTTTTCTCGTTTGCAGGCAGCAAAATAAAGCACAAGTTTTTGCCACCAAGAGCTCTTACTTTCAAGCCTAAGTTTTTTTTAAACTGTACGTTTTGACGTGTTAACGATTTAGGCGTTCAGTGACGGCTGATCCGTCTTATCTATTTTGTTTTATTCTGGTAGTTTTGTCCAATTTTTTTGCGTGATTTTAGCCTCGTCTAACTTCAATATTGTTGTACGCTATGCCCATTTCAGTTGAGCTGTTTTAAGTGTAACCGTATAATCATAACTTCTCCATGAGAATGAAAATTAATCAAGATACCCTTCTGATGAACTATGTGCACTTGAAGACCATCTATAATTTTAACAGCAATAGTAGGTAAATCAATTATTTTCGATAGAACTTTGATAATTTTGTATCCCAGTGGTACGGAAGGTAAACATTCGTAGATGGTGTGAACTTTTTCTTCGTTTATATAGGCTTTATTAGCGATATTACACTCAACTCTTAATGTGTTGACCTTGAGAATAGCGATAGGTAAATCTAAGTTATGAGTATTGGTATCTCTTAGAATTGGGTCTTTGTATTTTTACTGAAAACATTTTTAATTGGTTCAAATGAACTCACAAGCGTCTTAGCATTTACTGTACTTCTCCATTTTTTGAATAATAAGGTTGATTGATTTTGCAGTAACAAGGACATCAGCTGAATTTAATTTTGTGATTATTAATTTTTCTAATAAAAAAACATCGAAAGAAGCATCATGTGCACCTTTACGAGAGAGAAAGCCATTAAATATGAGACTAATGATGTTAATTTATATCCTTCTCCACGTTTGGGGAACTTTTTTCGGAATAAAATAGTGTGTCAGCAAATCCCGTAATAACATAATTTAACTCATTCACAAGATTCAAGTCTACGATAGCTGAAATCATAGATGTACTGTCAAATCTACCATTATACACAACTAGAAAACATTTTTGTCTTAAGCTTTTCAAAAATTTAAGTACATTTAAAAAAGCAACTGAGATACCAGGTTAACTTTTTTACAACTTCCTTGAAACAACTGATTCTGGGTAATACTGAATCCGTTAACTTGTTTTGCTGTAGCATTGGTACTGGTTGTTAGTTACAAAAAGAATTTTATTTTTTATCGTGAAATTGCAGCATTTTCTTTTCCAGTTTCGGCAGAATACTGTCTTGATCACTTTTGTTTCGCTCCACTGCGTAAGAGAAACATGTTTGAATACGCTTTATTAAATCTGTTGTTAATTCTTTATCTGGATCACTTTTTCTTTTTAATTCGTATAGCAGGTTCCCAATGCCTTTTATGGTGTGATTCATGTCGGCTTGTTTTACAATGCTATTGAACCCGAGTTTTTTAAAGCTGATGTACAACTACTATCGTTATCACCAACGAACACTTCAACTTCAAATTAGCATCTTTTAAAACTTTGTTTTTCGAGTTGCACAGTCACAGCTATTTCCATCACCTTAGAACTTCCATAAAAAATTAAGTCTGCAATTATGATCGTGGATGTGACCAGTCATTTCACTGACCTCGCAAGTCTGACATTTTAGATTTTTTGTACCATAATGAGACTTTTGAAGTCTGCATTCTAATCAATGAATCATAATTTTTTTTTGTATAAATTTTCTTGTTACATTGTAGGGGCAATGTTACGATAACATTGTTAAGTCAAAATAATGATGTTGATAAAAAAATTATATTGTAAAAATTATAGAAGAAAATTAATCACGTTTTCTGTAAATTTCTAGAAAATTAAAGTGAATTTTAATTTTCAGTCTTGAGTATATTNTCAAGGACAAAGTTTCCGCCTTGTTAAATCCGCATCGTGCGCACCCCGTAACATTGATCATAACAATACAACGATATAGCATTAAATTTGCTCATAACTTTAATTTTAATAAAATAAAAGTTTGAAACATAGAACAAAATCACAGAGAACGCTTTTTCCGAAATGTTAACTATGCATTACTTTAATAATAATATTAATAGACAACAGGATACAGAGAAATTAAAATTTTTACTTTGTTCAGAAATAATTTTTATATTCAACTTAGAGAAGAAAAATATATATTCATATTATAAATGCGCAGGAAATATACATGTAATCATCAGGAACTTAAGATATAGTTATAATTCATGTAGATTTTTTTTCCTTAAGATTATAGATATAAATACGATTTTAGAATAATTTTTTTTTTGGAAAAAATCTGTTTTCTAATCTAAACAAGTTTAATAACCGTGTAGCTCAACAGATGATACACAATGTATGACTATACAAGCAAGTTACGTTTTTAGAAAAATCATTTGCGCTTTTTCATAAAGTTAAAAATTACAACAAAAATATTGATGGGATTCAATATTTTTAAAGTTTATAATTGCGCTTTTATAAGTAAAAGAATTTTTAATACATTTTGTGGTGTAAACAAAATTTCTAAAAAAAATTAAACGAACATTGAGTAGTATATGGAGATGAATATATAAAATATTTCAGAAGTATTCATAATAGTTTGACATGTATAACAACAAAAAAGTTTGAGGTCTTAAATAATAAAGTACTTTATTGTTATACTCTAAACTTGGGATGAGAATAAATACAAAGAAATAGGTTAACTTTTTTTTTACTTTAAAATTTCTGAAACTTTCTATAAAGTTTGAAAACAAATGAACAAAATTAATTTACTCATAAATACAAGTTCTGTGCTGTTTATTGCTAGTATTACTAATTAGGTAAAAATAATATTGAAGATGCAGTTTTTTGTATAGGTATCTCACTTCTCACGCTTAATAATAACTGGTCGAACTAATCTTGTAATCCAAGAAACAACAACTTTAACCTTTTTTAGGTTACATTTGTATGTATTTCCGTTTACCTGTAGTTCCTCAGGCACCATGGCATACAATTTCTCATCCAGCTCTCCATACGGAAAAGTGGTCTTGACATCGAACTGGATTATCTTGAGGTCCTTGTGTGCTACCAATGTTAAAAGAATGTGCAGAGACTAGTATTTCAACACCGAAGCATAAGTCTGTGCGTAGTCAATTCTTTCTTTTTATCGATGTTCTCTTATGCATAGCCTAGCTTCGTTCCTTGTTACTCGCCTAGTAGTGTTGTTGAAAAACCAATTGATCCGCAGCAACCTAAAACTTAATGGTCAGGAATTTGAAACGATTCAGTTCACTTGAAATTAACACTTGTACTCTTTATTAGAATATAGAGAACTGCGAAACACAAGAATTTAACCGAAGTTATTACAGAAATTGCTTGAGCTAATAATTAGTGCAGTGGGAAAAGTTACTAGAAAGTGTCGCGCAGATGTGCCCTACTCGACGATCAGCGGCGAACTGAACTGAGGGCGCTCTATCGTTGCCTGAGTGAGCCGCTGCTCACTTGACATAGGTTGGTAACAATGTCGAGATATAGTAATGTAGTGCCTAAAATAGTTGAAAATGTCGAGCGCTTAAATTTAAACTAGAAATAATGTCCCTGTTATCTCAATCCTAAACAGGTGTTCTCTTACGATTTAAATATCCAGTTCATTTCAAGCCTTTTTATACATTCTTTTCGAGGTATTAAACTCCAGAAATTATTTTTGTGATGAAAAGCCAATTTGTCTTGAACTGCTTTTTCTCAGGTTCTTTCATGGCCTCGCTCAAGGACACTGGCTCTTGTATCGTCAAAAATTTGGCTTTGAGGTACTTTGATGGCTTATTAACCGTCAAGCGGTTCCTGAGTTTCAAACTCGCATCCACGATTATTTGTTTCTTGGACTCCAACTGCTCTTCCTCCTCCAACTCCATCAGCTCACCCACTTCTGCTCGCTTCTTCTCATGAACATGTTGATCATCTTACTCAAGGCAGTCATCCGGGATCGCTTGTTTTTGCTGCGCCTACTCGATTTTAAGCTGCAAGAAATTCTTCAGGCTGCCGTTGGCTGCAGACTCTACGCCTCTATATCTTTTGATCAGCCAAGAAAACGGCTTACTTTGACGTTTTCCTCCTCCGCAAAAACGACGTCTTTCATAGCTGTAACTTTGTTACTCAAAAGATCATATACACGATATTTGCACGTGCTCGGCTGATGTACTATCACAACTATGACGGTGAGATACCGTCACGTCATCATTGGTATGCTAGGACAGATAGGGAAAGAGGGAAAAGAGAAAAAGCGAAGAGGACAGTTAGGAAAAGAGGGAAAAGGGTAAAAGCGAAGAGATCAGATTAGCTTGGGCTCTCAAGCGTGCGAGAAGCAATTTTGTTTTGTTACGCGAGAAGCGAGATTTCTTTGTTTTTTCACGCGAGAAGCATCGGTTAGAGTTTTCTCCGTTTTTGTGATCGCTGCCATTGAGTGTCCCCGGTGCAGTGCTTGGTACGAAGTGTCCTGGCCCTGCTGAGATAGCAGGCGACGCTGGACTCAAGGTTACCAGGGCCAACCTCGACGACCTTATCTTTCAAATGCTGGCAGTAGGGACGGCTACTGGCCTCAGCGTTCCCGCTTGATGGCTGCTTCAGACCTGGCCTAGCAAAGGCATCGCCGAGGATCTTATTAGCGCCCGTGAATACCAGTGGCCCCCAATTAGTCCGCGTATTTAGTCAGCCTGTGCCGCGATTTTACGCCGCGAGCACGTCGAGCAATCGCGTTCGACGTGCTATCACATACACACACACACAGAGAGAGAGAGAGAGAGAGAGAGAGAGAGAGAGAGAGAGAGAGAGGCATACACCTGCGAATACTGTTTGTATTTGGACATTCCTTTATTGAATATAGATTCAATTTTAATATAATACTCGCGAGTATTTATTTTATTCGTGTGTTATTTTCCCTTTGTGTTATATTTCTGAAGTCGTCGTGAGAAGCAACGACACCTGTAGCCGCGATATCTGTACCCAGCGGTGTCTCAATGGACGAGGCCCGCGCAGAAATATTGCAGAGAGCGTTGCTGCGGGTATCCGGGCATCACTGGCCCGGTCAAGGACAAAGTCTCCGCCTTGTTAAATCCGCATCGTGCGCACCCCGTAACATTGATCATAACAATACAACGATATAGCATTAAATTTGCTCATAACTTTAATTTTAATAAAATAAAAGTTTGAAACATAGAACAAAATCACAGAGAACGCTTTTTCCGAAATGTTAACTATGCATTACTTTAATAATAATATTAATAGACAACAGGATACAGAGAAATTAAAATATTGTCATAAGTCTCTCGTTATGTCTGTTAGGGAAGAAGACTTACTTGATTAACATGATTTGGCGGGCATCTTTTATTTATAGTATTAGGAACACATGTACTGTTTGTATGATTCTCAATAGAAACTGCTTGCAATTCTAATTCGATTATATTGCGTACATTTACTATGTCATTTGTGTATGTGAAGAGTATAAAAGCAGCTAAACATGAAACTTTGACTACGTTATGATTTTCCATCCCTTTCGTAAGAGTCAGAGGTACTTTATACACTCAACTAAACTTGCGTTTATTGTATATTACCGAAATTCGTAATATAAAAATTATTTCGTATTACTCACAGCTTTTTGTACCTGATGAGGGCCGGGATGTTGTTTAAACAGCCGGAACGTTGTTTTTGATTTTGAATAAATACAAAAATATGACAGTACCATCATTGGACGTTGTTTTTAATTAACAAAAATATGTAGCTAACGCTTAATTAACTTAGTAGGGTTGGCTTCATTGTTTTAAGAACCCATGTATATTTACCACTTAATAAAATGTTTTTGTTTTGTTTAACAGAAGAGTAAAGCCACTTTCAGTGTCATATTAAAACTACCGTTAGAGGAATCATTGTTTTAGCATTCTAATACACTTACACGTACTTTATTTTTGGTACTGTAGCAACTTTATTATTAATATTTTTTGGTGAAACTGTTGATCAGTATCAAAGATGATAAATCAAATCAAAAACATTAAGCATACCAAAAAAAATTTCTTTTTTTACTTTTTCAAAATAAATCAACTCGAACTTTAAGTAAATAGTGTCGTGGTCACTAAGTCGTCGTCTGCTTCGCTAACTTACATCGTCATGCCCTTGTGCTACCGCATAATAATATCTTGTTGAGGTAATTCGAATCATAAGACAATTATGATTATATAATCGTCACATTTGAAGCATCTGAAGTCGATTTTAAATTTGTATGTTATGCAGGGTAATGGGTTCGATCTAATTTAATATGTTGAGTTGAATCAATATATTCAATTCCACATTACATAAAAATATAATTACAAACAAGTTATTTAGAATTGCTTTACTTTCAATCGACCAAATCCACTGAGTCAGTAATTACTCTTGAAATTCATTCTAGTCAATTTAAAAATCTTTACGTTTATAATAATAATAAAATATACAACAAGAAATAAAATACACATACATGTTTTTTTATGCAGAGTACCACAAGGCTTTAACTAAAAGGCAACAATTGGATGGGCAATTAAATGAAAACACTGTTGTACAACAAGAGCTAGAGCTTCTGCAAAATGGAAATGATGTATATAAGCTTATAGGACCTGTCTTAGTAAAACAAGAATTAATTGAAGCGAAAGAAAATATTCAAAAGCGCATCAAATTTATTACGTCTGAAATGTAAGTAGATCACTATACTTTTATCAATCTACATTTTAAATTTACATGAAACTACTTACTTAAACTTATCAATTGCAGGAAACAAACAGAAGGTTTGATTTTGTCATTAGATGAAAAAAAAGAAGTTCATAGAGAAAATCTAGAAAAACTGCAACTATCATTTCATCAGGCTCAAGTAAAAACTAAAACAAAAGCTTAAAATGTTATTTTTTGTATCCACCATAAAAATAATGGTAATATTCAAACAAAAAATTTTTATCAATGAAGCTGTCGCATTCAAATAAAACAAATTTTTTAATTTTGAATATTTTTTCCTTGAAATACATCATTTTCAAGTTCTAACGTAACTCAAATCCACTTTTTAATGTGCTACAACCCTCAACAAAGAACAACTTTTTTGAGTCATAAAATAAGTTAATTCTATATGATAATAATAATCAAAAAAACTTGTAATATAGACTATTAGGGCACACTCCTTTAGTAATAATAGTATTTCGTATGGTTTAATCAAGTTTCGCTTTCTGGATGAAAAACTCTGAAATAGTCGAAAAATTACTCAGGAAAATAAGATGCTGTAGCTATTTTTTCTAAGCTGTATCGTCGAAGTTTATTACTATCGAATATATCCGTACGTGTGTGTGAGAGAGAGAGAGAAAAAAAAGTAAATGCCATCAGTCATACATTACCGTTCTCTCTATCAATTTTAATTGACCTAAGCTCTTTTTTCTTTTAGCTTTTAAACACCAGTTGAAAAAAAAAGATTTTAGATCTCGTAATGCATAGGATAATAAATAATCACAATTTTTATAGTTTACGTTCTATTAATGTCTATACAAATACACTTCTGTAAATTATCGAACATGCTTTTATATACACGTATATATGTCCACCACATACTCCCTCCCCCCGCCCTCTATAAATAAAGGGAATATTCGTCTTATTTCTCATTAAACATTTTTAACAGTAAGTAATTGTATGTATTATATAGTTATCTGGGTAGGGCATTCCACACAACCCCCTCAACAGATCCCCACGAAATAAGGTAAAAACCCGTCGTTTCCTCCCTTATTTTGACACATCGCAGTTTTTCCCAAAACCCTTCACAGCCCTCCACGTATGTTTTCATGACCCTACAACGCCCCCCCTCCCTCACTACTTTTAGGGAACCTGACAGGGATCATACCATCTTTCTCGGACCTTGATGTGTATACAGACTAGTACGTGTCGTATATGTATTAATCTATTATTATCAAACAACTTTAAGACAAAATCTTATTGCTATGATTTATCTCATTGTCAAGAAAAAGTTTAAAGTTATAATTAATTTAGAGGGGGTCAATGCTCCAAGCATTATACTAACTATATAATAAATCGTAAAGTTAACTGTTACATTATATAGTTAACTGTGTGGGGCATTTCAAGCAACGTTCCACCCTTGTAAAACCATTTATATTGGAAGTTAAAAGATTATTTATTCATTCATGTTGTACTCAAAGTCTTTCAGTGAAAATATAATATTATACATCATAAAAATGTTATCTCATATATATTTTTGTAGTGTAAAAATGATCATTTGTAAAGAAGATGTTTTTTGTGCTACAAACTTATTTTTTATCTATTTTTTTCACATTACTCAGGAAGCAAATAGATGAGCTTAATACATGCAGATAATTATTAACCATTTAATTTATACAATCCAAAGCACAATAAATAACAAATTCATATCCATTGTTCTTTAACGTACTTGTAAGTATCAAGTTCTTGGTACGCTAAGCTTTTTTTTGTTAGGATTTATGATAAACTATATGCACATGTTAATTTTTATGTGTATGTTTCATATAACCTTGTAAATGTGTTGATGAAAACAATACGTACATAAATTTAAATTACATTCATTTTACAATTAAAATGAACCGTAGAAGTTTCGCATTAAGATGACTTCTTTAATGAGTCAACTTATAAAGCCCTGTTAAATCACGAAGACTTAGGTATATTTCTTTTCTATTTCAAATTAATGTTGAAATTAGTACAATAGATAAACATAATAAAAATTCATGAAATATGGTATTAGGTAATGAATAACATTAAATAATAATATAAAATGCCAATGGCATACAAGAGGTCACAATTAAACAAGATGTAGTTAATCGTTAAAAGTTTAATGTCAATTTAAAAACCTCAAACCTGACATGTTTTGTTTTTTTTTACTTTCTTTTCTTCTCTCACCATAAGACTGTCCAACAAAACAAAAAGTTATGTAGTCTTATTGCATTACAAAGAGCTCTATTTCTAATACATTCGTATGGTGTTAACCACGGTGTTTGTTTGTAGGAACCATTGCTTGACACATAAGTATAAATAAAATATGTTTTCAGAAAATGTTCATAAATATAAACAGAGCAAAGACTGTGGTGACTCAAGCAGAGTATACATACATTTTATGACGTCACCTTGTCTGGAACGGGTCCTATACTGCGCACAGAACATATCTAGGTTGGATCCATATCACACATCTGGGTCGGATCCATATCACGGATTAAAGCTGGATTTATGATACTAATTATATAAAATAAAGACTTTGTTTCAGTAGAATAAAAAAATTTTTGATGTACATGGTCACCAACGTTTTGTACAGACCTAACGAATACTTTTAGGCTTGAAAAATCGAATGCTCTGAAATAGATAATAAAAATTGCGACAATGTTAAAATTAATCGTTAATTTTTACGTTGAAAATAATAACATACAGTTAATTATCTTTATAAACTTAATTCCAATTGTTCGCCAAAAAGCAGTATGAAGACCACTTGGCAAATTGTACAAATTTATTAATTTTGCAAAATAATTCTTATGTCTGTTGTTATAATGAGAAAAAGACATTATAAAACTGAACAATCCATTACGAAAAACTCTTAAATCATGATTTTACTGAGGAAAATAACGATTTATTTCCTTGATATAAAATATGCAGCTTGAATAAGCATTGCAATAACTTTTACATTCATTTAAAAAAGTCGCTAAATACTTTATCTTGTAGGTCATCCCATTACTTTTTAAATCATTCATTTCGTTTTTAAAATCTTTAAAGTCACTCTAATATTTTTGTTAAGAACTCGCTATGTGCAGTAATTTGAAACAGCGCCACCTGTACGGTAAGAAGAAGGCGATGCTGGATAACACGATTACATATCCTGTTATGGGCTGCAAACTTTGTTAATTGTTTTTTTTAGTTTTAATGCATTATTGATACTTTAAGTATCGATTTTTAGTGTCAAGAATTTGTTTCAAACAGATAACAACTGTTATTTTACAGTTAAAAAAAAAATAAATAAATAATGCATTTGCTTCTACACATACATGGTTAAGCTAGGGCAAAGTATTAAGACAGCCACCAAGAGTTAGTCATCTATGCTGTGATATTAATGGAAAAAGTAAAACAAATAATAGAATCATAATAGAAATAAACAGTGAGTATTATGAATTTGTAGGTTATAAGTAAGGTATGCCCCCTGACACCGTTTAAAACCTAAACAAATTTATTAAATAAGTAAAAATATTCATTTGTATCGTTATAATAATTGTATGATGAGAAAAACAAGTAACTACAAAAACATTTTTTTTCTATTATGAAAATAGGTAAAGAATTTTTAATACTAAATTTAATTTATTACAAATGTGTATACATATATATGTATCTTCCTATATTATATAGTTACCTTAGTGAGGCATTCCACACAACCTCCAACATACCCCCATTCTACCCCTTACCGCTGCCCCTCACAAAATAAGGTAAAAATTCGTCATTTTCTTCCTTATTTTAATACATTTCAGTTTTTCCAAAATGCCTCAGAGCCTCTCGGGGACCCCCCACAGACCCCCACGCATTTTTTTGTGACCCTTCACCGCCCTTACACTACTTTTGGGGAGCCTGACTGGGATCATACAGTCTTTCTTGGACTTCGATGTGTATACAAACTTGTACGTGTCATATACGGATTAATTTATTATTTTAAATCTGATTGTGAGTCATTATTTAATTACTTTAAAACAAAACTGTTTAATCAACATGATTTATCTCATTGTCAAGAAAAAGTTTAAAGTTATAATTAATTTAGAGGGGGTCAATGCTCCAAGCATTATACTAACTATATAATAAATCGTAAAGTTAACTGTTACATTATATAGTTAACTGT
Organism: Copidosoma floridanum; assembly: GCF_000648655.2. Next base: position 680,623 of record NW_019384218.1, read on the forward strand.
GTGGGGCATTTCAAGCAACGTTCCACCCTTGTAAAACCATTTATATTGGAAGTTAAAAGATTATTTATTCATTCATGTTGTACTCAAAGTCTTTCAGTGAAAATATAATATTATACATCATAAAAATGTTATCTCATATATATTTTTGTAGTGTAAAAATGATCATTTGTAAAGAAGATGTTTTTTGTGCTACAAACTTATTTTTTATCTATTTTTTTCACATTACTCAGGAAGCAAATAGATGAGCTTAATACATGCAGATAATTATTAACCATTTAATTTATACAATCCAAAGCACAATAAATAACAAATTCATATCCATTGTTCTTTAACGTACTTGTAAGTATCAAGTTCTTGGTACGCTAAGCTTTTTTTTGTTAGGATTTATGATAAACTATATGCACATGTTAATTTTTATGTGTATGTTTCATATAACCTTGTAAATGTGTTGATGAAAACAATACGTACATAAATTTAAATTACATTCATTTTACAATTAAAATGAACCGTAGAAGTTTCGCATTAAGATGACTTCTTTAATGAGTCAACTTATAAAGCCCTGTTAAATCACGAAGACTTAGGTATATTTCTTTTCTATTTCAAATTAATGTTGAAATTAGTACAATAGATAAACATAATAAAAATTCATGAAATATGGTATTAGGTAATGAATTTTGTCCATACATATAAAAATATCTAAACCATGTTATTATGAGATACATTATAACTTACAATTGAAAATTTTTTTTTCCAAACTGTATATTTAATGACTTGAATATTTTTTCTATTGATTTAAACAAAAATTTTATTTTCATTTTTGCATCTCGATAAAGCCACGTACAATTGACCATAAGAAAATAAAGATTTTTTCGAGAATAATCCCACATTATCAAAACTTCCACCTTGAGACTTGTTTATATTCATAGCAAATGATACACCTCATGAACATTGTTTTCTGTGTCAAATGGAAGGTAATAATATTTTTGGTAAAAAATAAAATTTATGGAATAAAAACTTGGTTAGCATTTTTTTCTCCCGTAACTATTTTGCTTCATACTTTATACTTTAACAATTTAGTAATGAACAATCGAGTACTGTTACATAAGCCGTCTGAGATACAAAAATTTGGAATAAACGATACTATTGAACCTATTTTAATCTTAAGTTCATGGGGTGGCAAGCCTTTACAAATATTGTTTAACATTCCTACAAAAAAATGTATGTGAATATTATCATCTAATTTTTTAACACTTATACAATTTGGATTATCGATGACGTATATCGAATACAGCATGTTGATCTAATAGTGTTTCCTTTTGTATTTATAGTCAGAGATGTAGCATTGAGTATACACGATGGACAAAAATTTTCTAACAGGAGCAGAAAATCTGACGTTGCTTTAATATGACTTATGTCGAACTCCTTGTTGATTAAATAATAACATTTTAAGTCCTATACTCTATGCTGGAAGATTAATGCAACAATGTTTTTTGTATGCATAGATTATGATAGAAAGCAATAGAAAAATCTTTTTCGCAATAACCAAAAACTTCTAAGGATTAAATGTTATCAAGGTTTAATATATCACATAATGTATAGTGCCTAAAATAACTCTAAACATTTTGAAAACAATTAAGTTGGAAATATGTTTATTTTACGTTCAACATACATTGGTGGTACTAGGTACATGCAGAAACATTATCAAGATGCAATGGTAATAATGTGAAAGCTTGGGTGACCTGATGTTTTTATCACCGTAACATTTAACCCTAAATGAAAATAAATAAAGCAAATTCATAATATATTCAAAGAAGCTTGTAACGTTATACTGCTATATCAACTGAGAAAACTTTTTACATGATTTTTAATATCTGAAGACGTTTGTGATAAGTCTATTTGGGAATAATTGCAAAAATTTTTTATTGAAGATTCGAATCTGATAAATGAAAAAATGCTTTATAACATTTAAATTTGATCTTTAAATTTGAAGAAAATTTATATCAAAATTTAAGATTACCAGAACCAATGATTGACAATTAGTTTTTAATGGAAATATTAACCGTAATACAAAATTGTGTTCCATTCATGGTCCAGAAGGTTCTGGAAAAATACTTTTATATAAAACATTAATATTTTTTTTGTTTTGTTTAAAAAGAAGAAGGTTATATCTATGGCTTAGACAGAATTTGCTTTAATTTCANGTGCTAGGAGAAAAAAATTTAAAGGTTAATAAGAACTATTGTTGGGAGGAAAAATATATAATTAAATAAAACATTTACTGCTTAGTGTGTGTACTTTAATGGTGTAGTGTAAAGAGAAATGGAGGGGCAAGGCAAAACGGGGAGTGATAAGAGGAGGTGTGCAGGTGACTAGCGCAGAACGGTTGGAAGAGACAGAGTGAGGGGAAGTGTGTAGAGGACTGATAGTGAGGATGACGGGGTGAAGGAAGAAATAAAATAAATTAGGAGGAAGAGACTTTCAGTAAGTGACCTCCGTTTTATAAAAGTATGTCGTTTTTCAAATTCCAGCCCCCAAAGCCTGTGACATAAAGAACTTTGTTCAAAAAATTACGAGAAGTGAATTTCATTGTTTGGGACGAAGCTTTCATGATCCCTAAAAATCTTTGAAAGTAGTAGATAAAACTTGAAAAGATTAATGTGATGATACTATTCTATTTGGTGGAAAACTATTTATTTTAGGAGGTGATTTCAGACAAATACTATCAGTGATAATACATGAGTGTAAAAGGTCTATAATTAGCAAGACTATAAGGTACTTATAACTATGGAAACGCTATCAAGTTATGAGATTTCAAAGTAATATGCGGTGTACTGATATGAAATTCTTATTACTATTCATGGATATTGGAAATAAAACAATAAAGTCTTTCAAAACTCCACAGGGATAGAGAACTGCTAATGTTTCTAAAAAAATTTATAGTGATGGTATAAATAGCTGCCTAAACAAAGTAATTCTAACAACTTATAACGAAATTTTGTACATTCTTAATAACAAAATTTTGAATTATATTAAAGGAAAATAACGTACTTGTTACAGCACAGATTATAAAAATATAAAGATAGTGATCGCACTGATGTAAATATAAGCATGAATTTTTCTGTAGGAATCTAAAAAAATTTACATAAAGGATAATGGCCACTAGTTATGAATTTTAAGGTAAGAGCTATAAATTTATCAATAAGTAATTTGAATATATTTAATTGGTGTGGCAATGGCACTAGATAACGTATAAGGAAATTATTTAAATATAATTTAGAAATAGAAATAATAACCAAACAAAGTCTGGTAATAAAATTTTTATACGAAGAATCACGTTCAATACAAGTAATAATTACTCTTCACCGTTTATTACAGACAGAAAACAATTTTTAATCGTTTTAGCTTTTTTGATGACAGTTGATAAATCACAAGGTTAAAGTTTTAATAAATTAGGATTTTACTATAAAACACCTTTGTTTTCTCATGGTCAACTATACGTACTCGTACCAAGATGTAAAAAAATCTGAGAATATATTTATACAAAATGATTCGGAGAATCAAACAAACGTAATCAACTTTGTATGGCAAGAAATTTTGGATCGTTAACGATTTTGTTATTTGTTTGTCAAAGCTTATTCCTTATAACTTTTTATTTTCCTCTAAGGATAGATAGTTTTTCAAATATATAGAATACATCTTGAAAATTAGACTTTTAACAAGCAAAATTATAAAAAAAAACTTGTATATTAAGGCACTGGATTTCCAAATACTTGCTTAAATAAAATAGAAATGCTCACATTACAAAACTTTTTATGCATATTATAACTTTGACAATTGTTTTGAATATCTTTAATTTTGGTAAGAAATTAATTTTACAAAATTGAAGATTAGAACATCCCTTAAATTTGTTCTAGAAGTTTCATAATTACCAAAATCGTTGTATATTTTTAAAGGCTGATTTTATGATCATAAAAATTTTACACTTTAGTTTGTTGTGCCAAATAGTATATCGCTGCTACGGTACAATGATATTAAATATTGATTATTTATTATTTTAATTCATACGATTATACAAATATGTATATTCTTCTTGTACAAAAAAGCCTTTTTAATAAAAATTTTTTTTCTTAATACTTTAATTTTAAATATAAGTTGTATTTAACATATCGTAAAATAATGTGATACGAAACAATATTATGTAGGTGTATTTTAATTATATTGGAATATCAGAAGCAGCATAAAAAAAGTAAGCAAACAAAGTAATAGATGATTGTTTCTTTTCAAGTCAGTTTTTTTGTAGAAAGTAAATTTAAATAACAAAGTTATTGAATTTCTTAGTTTCAAATATTTTTTTGGGTTAGCACGCGATGCGTGCAGGAGGGCGAATCCCTACTTACACATATATCTTTATGTAAGGTGATTCATGAGGACTTTACCTGCTTTTAGGATATATATTAATAAAATTGAAAAGAGTATGAATACAGTCTGCATAAGTATATATATATATATACATATATATACATATTACTATAGTTTGTAGTTGTTTGATGTGAGGTTGTTAGAATTTTCTCTCACGCCCCTCAATGCCTTCCAACAGCTTCCCCTCAAAAAAACCTTTGTTGTAGATAGCCAGCCTACAAAATAAGGTGAAATTCGATCGTTTTATACGTGATTTTATCATAGTTAAAAATATGTTAGTCCCACATTCAGCCCCCACGCTTTCCATACGTCCCTCTACACCCCCACTGCTCCCACAGATTTTTATGCTTTCCCAGCCCCGAACAGCCCCCCCACACTATTTTAACGTGCCAAGCATAAGAATAAAACTTATGCACTTGATTGTTCTCAATATATTATAATAATGTAATTTAATTTGTATCACTCAACAGATCAACACCAGACTTGTTAACAGAATACAATGTTTAACAAATTAGTTATTGTGTAAATAAACTTATAATACAATTACTTAAGAGGCTTGAAGAGACTTTACATATTAAAAACGTATGATCTTTTGAAAACGACATCCAAACAAATTATCTTTCAGACTTCTGATCTAATGAATAAATAATTCTATTTCGAGACATCGATTGTACTTAAAAAATAGAAATAAATTTTTACATATATATAAATACTAATTAATATTAACAACATAACACAAACTTCCACAGTCCCTACACGAAAAAAAAGGTTTTTACAAACAGCCCTTCCACAAAATAAGGTCAAATTTGTTTCTTTATTACGTAATTTTGACAAAGCAGAAAAATTTGGTAGTACCACATTTAGTCCTCCCATGACCACCAACATCATTAAAACATGCCAGGCATCATTCTTAGATATTTTTCTTGGCCGCCCATAATGCAAATAGACACATTTTACACTTCAAAAACATATATGCAACAAATTGTATCAGTTAATAATTGATCGTATAAGTTATCTTAATTTTATAAATTAAATTCATACATGTAGAAAACATACAAATATATTCACATTCACGAACTGTAAAACTTTACAGCTTAAATTTAACAAGTGTAAAGGGTAGGCTATGCTATTTTTTTTTTCGCTTGTATTATTTTAGTATTATGTAATTTTCAATGATCAAGACATGTATTTTTATGACATGATAAAAATAAATAGATCATCTAGAAACTTACATAATAATGTTAATAATTTTAGACCTTGGAAATTCTCCAAATGTCAAAGGATGCATGTATACATGCGCACGCGCGAACACACACATACACACACCACACACACACACACACATACACACCAGACACACACGAATAAATCATAAAAGACTTTGACCAATCGACCCAGAGGGAAACCACCAGGGATTTCATTAGAGTCTAAGCAATCCTTATTTTAAACCAGGAAGTTGGCACGCAGAGTGCAAAGGGGGCGAAAGAAGTGACCTAATTATATGACCTAGTATATATATATATATATATATACAGCATGATATGTAACGGTGGCATTTTCCGAGAACCCCGTGTAGAGCGATTTTTTCTGGCGCAAACCCCGTTGGAATTAATTTTTTAGGGCAAATAGCTTTTAAATAGGAGCCGATTAAAAATACGTTCCAAACTCCCCCTAAATGGGGTTGGAAGGTTATAGCGCGCCCGCATGAGCTCGCTACGTTGCCACATTGTTATTGGAGCTTAGTCGGTAAGCAGTGAGAACTATATCCATGTGCGCACGCAAGACCGTCAGCTACTGCTGGTAACTTGAAGGTTGGATGTAAAAATTTTTACCTTAAGGTAAATATTGTCTGCTCCTTAAGTTGTCAGTTGTTTATCCACGCGCTTACTGTCTTTCTCACTCTCATGTTGGACAAAAACATCTTTAAATTTTTATACTTAAGTAATGTTACCTCGAATGAAAGTAAAATACCATATCAGTAGGGATTTTTCCACTCTACACGATAGTATTTTTGCAAAAATAGTCGAGCTCTCGGTCAAAAATATTGTTGTTAGGTATGCCTTGCTTATGTTCCCGGGTATGTCGTCTGTACACGATTTAGAACGAGTCCATCCATAAATTGCAATAATCAAGTACCCACCAAGTGCCCGGGAAGTACCCGCCAAGTGCCCAGGAAGTACCCGTCAAGTGCCCGGGAAGTACCCGAGGAAGTGCTCGGGAAGTACCCGGGAAGTGCCCGGGAAGTACCCGCTAAGTGCCCGGGAAGTACCCGGGAAGTACCCGGGAAGTGCCCGGCAAGTGCCCGAGAAGTACCCGCCAAGTACTCGAGGAAGTGGCCGGGAAGTACCCGCCAAGTGCCCAGGAAGTACTCGGCAAGTGCCCGGGAAGTACCTACCAAGTGCCTAGGAAGTACCCGGCAAGTGCCCGGGAAGTACCCGAGGAAGTACCCGGGAAGTACCCGACTGTATTGTACTAGGCGGGTACTTCCCGGGCACTTGTCGGGTACTTCCCGGGTACTTGGCGGGCACTTTCCGTGTACTTCCTGGGCACTTGGCGGGTACTTCCCGGGCACTTCCTCGGGTACTTGGCGGGTACTTCCTGGGCACTTGGCGGGTACTTTCCGGGCACTTGGCGGGTACTTGATTATTGCAATTTATGAATGAACTCGTTCTAAATCGTGTACAGACGACATACCCGGGAACATAAGCAAGACATACCTAACAATATTTTTGACCGAGAGCTCGACTATTTTTGCAAAAATACGATCGTGTAGAGTGGAAAAATCCCTACTGATATGGTATTTTACTTTCATTCGAGGTAACATTACTTAAGTATAAAAATTTAAAGATGTTTTTGTCCAACATGAGAGTGAGAAAGACAGTAAGCGCGTGGATAAACAACTGACAACTTAAGGAGCAGACAATATTTACCTCAAGGTAAAAATTTTTACATCCAACCTTCAAGTTACCAGCAGTAGCTGACGCTCTTGCGTGCGCACATGGATATAGTTCTCACTGCTTACCGACTAAGCTCCAATAACAATGTGGCAACGTCGCGAGTTCATGCGGGCGCGCTATAACCTTCCAACCCCATTTAGGGGTAGTTTGGAACGTATTTTGAATCGGCTCCTATTTAAAAGCTATTTGCCCTAAAAAATTAATTCCAACGGGGTTCGCGTCAGAAAAAATCGCTCTACTCGCGGTTCTCGGGAAATGCCACCGTTATATATCATGCTGTATATACATGCTAGTAGGGATCTGCGCCCCTGTGTCCTCCACGCGTCAACCCCCTAGTTTTTGAATCAGTCAAATACTTTATTTTTTCAGTTTGCTTTTTTAAATGAAAGAAATAAAAAAATTTTTGTCAAGAAGTTAAAAAGTCAAAACAGAAGTATTGTAAATTTGGTAAATATCTCTTCATAAGTCTTAAAGTCACTTGCCTTGTGTCTAATTGCAGAAAATTCAAGGAGATTTAATTTCAGAAAATTTTTAATCTTTTATCGGTTATATGGTGTTGTTGGAAAAAAAGGTCTAATAGGTTTTTCTTACTCCACTTGAACATATTAATATAGGATTCTAAGTAAGCCTCATATAAGGTACAGATAAAAGTATTCAAAGAAGTAACAAAAATGAAAAAATCGTAGTCATCCTCTCTGGCCGTAATGTGTCTTTCTGATCGTAAATCACGATTTTCAACAGTATATGTCAAGAGACAGATCAAAATTTTCTTTATTTATGGCCCAGGAGGTGCACAAACAAGTTTCTAAATGAAACGTTAATTTATTGTCTTATTTCACGTAGAAAAAGAATTGTATCTATGGCATGTACTGGTATGGCATCAATATTACTTCCGAAAGGAAAGACCAGTCATAGAACGTTTCATTTGTCATTAGACTTAAGCAATGTTAAAAGTTTGTTCTCTGAATTTCAATCGGAGAAAAAAAATTTAAAGGAGTAGGTTTAATTATGTAAGCTACAAGAATTTGTCTGAAATCACCTCCTCAAAAATTAACTTATCATGAAATTGTATATTTGTATTACATATTAACCAAGTAATATTCTTTTATCTATTTCTAAGACTTTTTGAAGATCATGGAAGCCTCGTCCAATTTCATGATAAGTTAATTTTTTAGGAGGTGATTTCAGAAAAATTCTTCGAGCTTAAGAAAATAGAAGCATGATTATTTAAGAAAGAATTGAATTATTATGTTTTTGTTCGTTGTTTTGTATTCTCAAACTTAATTCCATCTATATTTGTTCGATTAACAAAACGTTTTTAAAATTAATACTAGATTTTGGAGAAGGAAAAATTAAAGTATTTCAAGTACCTAATAAATTAAAACAACTGATGTTTGTTCCAATATTTCTGGTCAAGATATTAATTTGTTTTTAAACAGCGTTTAACCTATTTTTTATAATAAATATACTTACTTTTTGGATAGTAAAATTGTTAACCATGTGAAAAGAGAAATAAAAATATATGACAGCATAGATCATGCTACAAACAAGAGTTAATAAATCTGATAATGATATTTATACAAGTTTTTAAATTGAATTTCTAAACAATATTTGTAAAGGTTTATTACCAGATGAGCCGTATTTAATAATTGGAGCTATTATCACGTTGATACGAAATTTATGTATAGCTGATAGCTTATGTAACGGTACAAGATTACAAAATACATAATTACTTAAATATAACGTTAAAGCCAAATTATTACCAGAGTTTGTATACCAAAAATTACTCTTAAAGCAGGAAATTCACCATTAGGACCTATTGTCTTGTACAGAAAACAGTTTCCTTTAGACTTAGCTTTTTAAATGATTATAAATAGATCTCCAGGTCAAAGTATTAAGAGTATTAGATTAAAATTTAAAAAACCACTATTTTCGCATGTTTGATTATACGTTGCGTTATGAAGATGCAAAAATAAAAATGGAATTTATATTCAAGTAAAACGGGATAGTAATTTAAAAATAGAAAATATTGCTCGAAAAAAAATTTTTGACGTTAACTATTCTAAGGAAGATTAAAAAAAAAAAGCTTCTTTTCATAAGCAACAAAAGAAAATTGTCCAAATTAATATTGAACAGTGTATTTGAATAATACATAAATTTATGTAAGGGTGACTAGAGAGAGTTCTTTAAAATTGTGTTAGATTATCTAGTTGTTAGGTTATAAAGTTATGAGAATGGGTGGAAGGGGTCTAAAAAAAAATTTAACCCAAGAAAAATAGGTAAAAACTGATAGTATGGAAGTGTGCTAACAAATTATATAGCTAAGACAAATATAACATTCAAATAATAAATAATAACATAAAGCTAAGATGTGCTGAAAACAGGCTGTTAAGAAATTGTGAGAAGGCTAAGAGGTTTTCTAAAAGAGTGTAAGGAGAGCTTAGATTGTGGGTGCAAAAATTAATTAAACTGAAAATGACACAATTACTAATATAATTTTACTTTATTTAGAGATACTGCTGATGGAAGGCTGAAGGAAGTTTCTTTGAATTGTAAGGTTGGCATATTGGGTTACCCAAGTATTGAGTTTTAAAATTACGAGAAGGGGTGGAGGTAGGCTTATTAAAATCGAGTGTCTGAGCTGAGGGGGGGGGGGGGAAACTGCTAATTTAACCCAATAAGAATTTGGAAAATTTGTTAGAATTTTACCTTATTTAGAGGGTGGCTGAGAGAGATCTGAGGGGTGCCGAGGATGGGTGGAGGGGGGTTGTGAATAATGACCCTTCAATATCTTTCGATAATAGAGGAAAATATGTATGTGTTGTAATTGTATTTACCTGTAAAGGTCTAGCGAGTTAGCAAGCTTATCTCAGACGGGTGATCAGGAAAAAAACTTCTAGCCTATGGGATTAGAGCATTTCAGATCAACAAGTATATCTGTATCGGCAGTGCCAAACTCGTACAAAATAAGTACTCTTGTCCCTTGCTTCCTTTGAGCTGAGCTTGTCAATTTGCTAGCCTCATAAGTACAGTTAACAGAATAATTTCCCATAGAATTTTTAGAATTTCTTGAAATTTAAAGAAAACAGCTATCGATTAAAAAAATAAAATGATCAATTCTATAATTGGTGGATGAAATATTTATAATTTTAAAAAATATCTACATTAAATACAGTTGAATTATTCTCATTGACTCTAGTATTTTTTAAATCACGATAGACTTACGCATTTTTTTGCTAGTTAAGAACGTTGTTTTATCACATAAAAAATTAACAGAATCGTTTGAAAATTGAGGATAGTAATATTTAGACTATTCTGAATTCACTTATATTTTTTTAAGCATGTGTTATATTATCGAATATTGAAAAATAACACGATGGAAAAGCGTGTTCAACATGGGCTCTTGTAATACTGTTGCTGAATTAGCATTAAAAACTATGATAGAAATAAAACGTGTCTACAAAACTTACAGGACTGATACAAAACTATTTGAGGAGTAATCGTGGAACGTTTTAACCCGTATTATGATACTTTCTACTGAATGTGGCATCAAAACTTTTTATTCCAAATGTCTTTTCGTATGGCGTTACATATGGCATCACCAATCCCCAACCTTTTTTGCATGTAAAACCACATGAAATGCCGTGTGGCTTTCCTGAAGTAATTACAAATGAAATTCTGGCATCCATTTTTCAGGTGGTTAGTCTAGTTGACATTTCCGATCATCGAAAATATGTGTAAACGTGACGTTCCGTAACGGTGGAACAATCTGAAGGCATAGAAAACAAGACGGCAAAAGTACGCACGATAAATTTCTTATAAATATAAAATAATGAATGAGCTATAATAAATTGTGTTTTTTTTAAGTAAAATAATGTTAAATTAGCAAAAACTACATAATTTAAAAAAATAGTTTCTTTACAAATACCTTATCGAAGCTTCGCTTTCTCTATGGGTCTCGCAACTCATTATAATATTCTTGTAAAATTGACAATGATAAATTATTAGAAGACTCTAGTGGTATTGTAACTAATAATAGTTATTAAATAATTGTTTCATAATTAATAAATGAGAGACTCGTTAACTAACGAATTAGTTTAACAAACGAAAAGATGCAAAATTAAATAATTCACTCCTTTCTTAAGATAAAAGTACTTTAGGAAATGGATTGACAAAGAGGTAGATTTACAATTCGATAAAAGAAAATTTTTACGTAACTGCATCCAAAAGATATTAATTAATTGAAGAATTGATGTCCCCAAAGCTCCAATCATATTGTATATTATCTGAATCTTCTAAGAATGACGTTCGAACGTTATTATCTAAAATTAAAGCAAGATGGTAAAGTAGCTGTAAAAAAGAATCCAGATTTATGGGAAAAAAACCAAAGCTAGCTAAATCAATCGGTCAAATTTGGAACACATGTTGAAAAAAACTCTGCAGTAATGGATAAGCTAATTTCAGATTTTGGAACTTTATTTGATAGAAGCAAACGAAGATGAACTCAAAGTTTACGTGAGACAGTGAGTACCTATAAAGTTACACATGCAGCTCAAATGAGGTTGATCGCTAATTATTAAAGTTGACGCTGCAAAATTTTTAAAAGATATGACAACTAGTAGTCCAAAAAAAGCAAGGAAATATCGAGAATCTATTAAGGTTACCCTAAGGCGTAACATATTTACAGCTGATTAAGCACTTTATTTATTTGTCAAATTATGGTTTTCTAAAAGTAGGTATCAACAGTTGTGCAATGCCTGTTGAAAGAAAAATAATATAACTTTTCCATTTTACAAGCAGTTACGTAGAGCAAAAATAAAAGTTGAGCCGTTGCTTAACCATACCGTTTTTTTCGTATTGCGCACTCCGACGGATGTTAACAAGAACTCACAAGAAAAAAATCTGAAAAACTCAAATATAATTTACAAAAATGAATGGGATGACAGTTCTGGGCATACCATGTACAAACAAAAATTCAGTGATAGTAGTTTATCAGATAAAAATATGTTCTTTACGTTGATTATTTCGTTGCAACAATTGTATAAAGATGACGAAATTGATAAAACCATCGCCGTTTGGAAAAATTGTCGCACATCTTCGTAGCGATTTTGCAGACCCATAAGAATTGAACACGTAGGTGAAAACCGAGATGTTATCAAAGCAGTTGCGAATAGTACAAGGAAGCAGTTCAATGAGCTTGTAGCTTGTCAGACTACAGTGGATGGGAAAGTTGCCATTGTAAAATATTAAATAGTATTTTTGTTAGCAGTATGGGATTAGGCAGGTGACTTGGCGAATAAAACACACTCGAAATATAGAATTGAACTTAATTTAAACACGTTTATTTACACTATCTTAAGGTTGGACTCTCTTTACACTTTACTATCTTGAGTACAATAGTTAAGCGAACAGAAAAAGTAGGCTAAAACGTAAAAAGAAATTGGAAGACAGAGAATGCGTGTGTAAACAGACTAGCTGACTGTGCGAGAGTGAACAAAAACCGAGGTTACTTGACGCTGAAGTGCAGCGTCACAGCGTCTCGTCTTCTTGCTGTTGCGCATGCGTAATAATTCAGTTACGAGCGCCAACAATACATCTAACACTCCCTCCCGTTCGTATCTGAATTTATTAAAATGAGAGAAAAGGATGTATTTTAACATAAGCACTGAATATAAATGAGTTTTAATAAGCCAATAATGTGGAGCACGTGGGCTTCTGGGTCACTTATTGTGGTTGATTCCGACGAGCTAAAACATACACAGAAAATACATTTATCAGCATGTTTACCATCATTATCTATCTATTATTAATTTACTAATTTTACTATCCCAAGTTCAAATTAAATTATCATGCATTTTACGCTAATTAACATTCAAAATTTCTTTCGTTAGTCTTTCATGCAGTTCAAACGGCAGGGGTTTTGTAAAGATATCTGCTAGTTGTTCCTTGGATGGAATCCATTTAACAATTATTTTTCCTCTGGATACACATTCCTTAACGTAGTGAGCCTTTATCTCGGTCATGTGTCTCAGCCTTTTGCCACCATCTATCTTAGCACTTGCTCCGGCAGCTTTGTTGTCACACCATAAATCCGCGGGCAACAAGGTGCGAGACAATATAATACTTATAGAGTGTTCCAGTCCAATCAATTCTTGACTTGCGTCGCACATTGCCACATATTCTGCTTCGCAGGTTGAAATAGCAACATAATTCTGCTTTCTTGTTTTCCAAGCAACTGTATCCCCATACAGTCTTAGGAGATATCCGCCTGTTGTTATTGAGCCTTTACAGTCTGCCAAACTCGCATCTGAATAGGCTTCCAATCCATCTTTACGGCCTCTGTAAGTTAATCCTAGGATCCTTGTGTGTTGTAAATATCGAAATACCCGTTTGACCATTTTCCAATCATCTTCAGTTGGGCCGATTTGATGTCTACTCAGTACATTCACCGAGTATGAAATGTCTGGTCTAATTGTGTTGGCTAAATACAGCAGACTACCGACTGCTTCTCTGTACGGCACATTTACTCTCGTTATCGTTGTGCTTAACTCTCCAGCATCTTCAGAATCTTCTCTATCTTTTCTTTGCCGATTCAAAACTTGATTTATCACCATTGGTGTTCTTTGGGGTGTTGACTCGTTGAATCCAAATTTCTCTAACATTTTATCTATGTATGGTGTTTGTGTCAGTGAAATTGTGTGAAATTTTCTATCTCTTCCCACTTTGATGCCTAGAAATGTGCCAACCTCGCCAAGATCTGACATCTCAAAATCAGATTACAGATCAGTCTTAATTTCATTCATTTTGCCTGCACAATTGCTGGCTATCAACATATCATCCACGTATAGGATCAGGACTAGAAAGTTATTGGCTTCTCTCCATGTATATAGACAGGGCTCGCTCATATGTGACCGTAGTCCTAATTTAGATGCAGTCTCGTGAAACCGCTTATTCCATCTTTTTGGGCTGATCTTAAGTCCATAAAGAGCTTTTTACAATTTACAAACCTGAGCTTTCTTGAAACTGTCACCATCAAGCAGGCCTTCAGGAATCTCCATATATATTTCTTCTTTGATAGATCCATTTAAGAAAGCTGTCTTGACATCAAGTTGGCAAGTCTCCAGATTGTATCTGTTCATTATTTATATTACTGATCCTACCAGGGCCAACCCAGACACTGGGGCATAGGTTTCTTGCAGATGGTACTTGTTCTTATCTTTGAAGCCACGAATCACCAACCTCGCTTTGAACTTCGTATTTTCATCTTTATCTTTTTTTTCTTCAGAACCCACCTAGAGTCGATGATGTTGGGCTTGCCACCTTCAGCGTTCACGGTTGGTCTTTCTACAAGTTTCCACACTTGGTTTTTCCGCATTGATTCCAGTTCTTCATCAATTGCTCTGAGCCATTTATCGCGATCCGAAGATGCGACAGCTTCTTTGTAGTTTGCGGGATCTTTGTTTAGCCCAGCAGTCAGTGAATGTGACATTTCATCTTTGACTTCTGCGATTAAACAGTCATTATCGCCCTTCGATTGGAGCAATTTATTCAACTTGTTTGTGTCGATGGCTCCTGCAAAACTTGTATCATTTATTCTAGCGAGTTGCTTAAGGCTTTCTTGACCAAGATCTTCAACTTTCTTGGGCCGACCGCGCTTTCTCTTGACTACTGGTTCTCCCTCCGTTTCCAATGACTCTTTAGGGCTAGTCTTATCAAACTTAACGAACCAATCATCTTGTTTAACATCTGTCTTGTGGTTTCCCCAGTTTGCTATTTTGTCCTTTCCCCAGATATCTCTGAACACCAGTCGTTCTTAGAATTTTACGTCTCGACTCTCATAAGTTTTCCATCTTCAGGTCTTAAGAAAAAATAGCCAGTGGGGGTATAACCAACCAGCACGACTCGTATCCCTTGTGGACCAAATTTGGTTCCAGTATTCCTTTGTATCTTGATAAAAGTGACGCAGCCAAATCTTCTGATTTGGGTTATGTCTATCTTCAGATTGGGCGCAAACTTTCCTAAAGGGGCTATCATATCGTTAGACCGGTGAGGTGTCCGATTGTAGGCATATACTGCACTACCCAGGGCTAAGTCCCACATGTTCTCCCTGAGCCCGGAGTCGTACATGTAGGCTCGCACCTTGTCTTGCAAGGTACGATTAACCCGTTCCGAGACTTAATTGTGCTGAGGAGTGTCTGGACAGGCCCACTGAAGTTCTGCTCCCAACCTCTGGAGAACTTCTACCGTTCAGCATCCTGTAAACTCCATGCCTTGATCGGTTCGAAGATAGCATACCTTTGCATAAAAACCTAACAGGTTTCGTGCGCTTGTCACAAAATTGTCCAAACAACGTCCTGCTTCACATTTTGTCTTCACTGGGTATGCCATAGTCAATCTTGAGTAGTCATCCGTGTAGACGATTATAAATTTTTATCCTTTAGGATAAGTAGCTGGGCTAATCGGTCCCATTGTATCAGCATGAACTATCTCAAGTGGTTTGGTTGCCATATCTCTTTTAGTACTGAAAGGCAATCTCTTGATTTTAGCGACTTGGCACACCTCGCATGTTGTAATGAGGCTGTCGAAAATGGCCTTATTCAAATCTTTATTGTCCGGATATTTTCTTTGTAGTGCCTTGAGAAATTCTGCTGAGGCATGTCCGAATCTTACATGCCAGAGCATGGCTCTGTTATTTCTCTCAAATGTTCTGTACTTTTCTGTAAACGGGCTTTGAGCTTCTGGAATCTTACCAATCATAAGGTCATCACAATTATTGATTTTTCTATCTTTAATTGTTTTCTTAAACTCACTTTGATGAGAGCTGTGTGAACCAGCTCTCTCCGATTCATTACTTGAGATTCCAGGGCAGCTCCTATCATTAGTGCTGACTTGCTGAACCTTCTCAGTCTTTGCTTTCAGGGGATTTTCTACCATTAAGCAGTCTATAATTTCTTTGCACTTCTCATTATTACTTGTGCTCTGGCCACCTTGCAGTAGTTCTACTATCCAGTAAGGGCTCTTGTAGACACCAGAAATTATAGTTTCATTAGAACGCGGATCAAATATATCTAGCTTTGTGTTATCAAGGTATATGCCCCTTTCAGCAAAACGGCGAAGCGACAGCAAGTTTCCAGCGAGTGCCTTAGCGCATACAACTCTATCTAGGATTATCTTGTTTTGGTTATTTTTACCCAAAACGCACCCTTCTCCCTCCACTCTCAAGTCCGCGGAGAAATCTTTGTTCACGCATTAAATCAATTGATTTTTACATCCATTAAAATTTTTGAAATAGAGTTTAGAATTAGCAAAGTGTTCTGTGGCGCCTGAAACTGCTACGAACTCAATTTTCTTGCAACCATTATCTCGTGTTTCCTCCGCGCGCGTAGAGAGCAAAGTTTCGGGGTTAACAGCAAACAAACCACTGCATGCATTAGACCTAAGTATTTCTACATTATTATTACCTTTTTCGCCTCGTTTCTTGTTATCGGCCTTGGCTTTCTTGTTGTTATGATTTGTATGCTGTTTTTCATGTTTCCGTTTATTACTATCTTTAAAATTATTCTTATTGTTAATACCACCAGTATTGCGTTTAAAATTCCAATCGTTACTTTTGTTGGAATTACCTCTGCACCTCCCTATGTGCTCTCACAGGTTCTGCACAACCCTTTTTTCGGGCAGTCCCTTGCGTAGTGCCCGTTGTCGTTGCACTCGTAGCATAGAGTGCTGGCGGTGGCCGCGTTAGCAGCAGCTACGTTGGTGGCTGGTCGAGAGCCTGCCCCACCTCGGCTTGGCCCAGCACCGGTCCCGGTCCCACCTTGACTCGGTCCTGCATTCGCCCCACCTCGGCTTGCTCCACCACCCGTTGTTGGTCGTGGAAGTGACCCTTCTGATTCCTGTTTCAGGATATGTTGTCTTAAGTACTTAAAAGACAAGCCATCCTTGCTTTCAAACAGCCTATTAAAATCGGCTATTTTTTTGTCCAGTACTCCATCGATAATTGCATGATAGAAACTATCTCTTTTCTCATCTTCAGGAAAACTGTTAGTTTCACTTATTAATTTAAAATCTCTTACCAATCCATCAGAAAATTCACAAAATTTAGTAGCACTTTGCTTTTTGGGGTCAAATCTAACGGAATGTATTTTGTTACGTATTTGATATGCGCTCATTTTTATGTCACCCCTTTTCATATCTTTAATTTTTTGTATCATTATTGATGGATCAGTAATGTGATATACTTTGTTTTGGTAATCTAGGGACAATCTACCTAGTATTACGTTTAGGGCCTGTTCTTTATTTTCTTCCATTTTTTCTTGAGTAATATTCATAGTTGCTTCCAGTTTTAAATCAATTGTGTGAAGCAATTTTTTACTTTTTAGTTCTGACTACAATTGTTTTCAGAATAATTCTCGTTTTGTTGCATTAGTGAGGGAATAATTAAAACACCCTAGGCTATCTTTATTAATGACTTCTATCTTTAGACTATCATTAGGCGCAGTGCGTTCAAACGTCAGCGAATTATTAATGGAGTTGGAGTTTAGAATAATCAATTATTTACATAATTGAGGTCCTGGAGTAGATGTAGTAATTTTATTTACCTCTTGTATTCGACTCCTGGCCAGTTCTCGCTCAAGAGCCTCCATCTTTCTTTGTTGAGTGGCTAGACGCTGCTTAAACTCAGCTCGAATCGTCTCTTGAGCCCTCCTGTTTTCTTCTCTTTCCTTTTCCAGGGCCTTCTTATGTTGTGAGGCAACAACCTCAAACCTCATCGACATCCAGGAGCTCTGCTGATGCCTCTCTTGTTGTATCAGCTTCCTGATATCCTCGATGTCTTTCTTTGAGGTTTCTGTAATTTCTTTTCGTGAGTATATAATTTCTTTAGGTTTGATGTTTTGAAGGTTCTTTTCATTAGTTCTTTCTTAAGTTCATGATTTGCATGCGCCATTTCTTCATGTAAGCTATCTAGCTCTTTCTTTAGGTTATCTTTTTTATTTTGCAGGTCTTCAAATTGGCTATCAATTGAATCTAAATTTTTGCTTTTCCAATCTTTAACCTTGTTAGGAGTTGAAGTATCAGTAACATTTTTCTTTCTATCTCTTACATCTTTATTCTTATCTTTTGATGAGGTATTACTCGAATTCATTTTTCTATTTTATGGGCATTTATTATTATCTTTAGATGAGGTATCAATCAAATTTATTTTACTATCTTTCAAGTCTTTATTCTTATCTTTAGATGAGGTATCAATCAAATTTATTTTTCTATCTTTAGGACCTTTGCTTTGGATACGCTGTTTATGGACGAGTCGAATTTTCCCAGCACATTNTTATCTTTAGATGAGGTATCAATCAAATTTATTTTTCTATCTTTAGGACCTCTGCTTTGGATGCGCTGTTTGTGGACGAGTCAAATTTGCCCAGCACATTTTTCTATTAAGTTAAACAGGTCTAACATATCTTGATTGTGATGTGCATCTCCTCCCATGTATGCAACAGTTTCATTATTTACGGAAAATATGGCCTGGTTGTTTTAACGAGTTACTACCACCTCGTCTAGTTCCCCTAGATCGTTTTCAATCTTTTTATATACATCATTTAGCATATTGAGGGCATTCAGACCTAAACTTAACAGGGAATGAATAGGTAAAAGTATTTTATATATGGTTAGCGTTCCCCTTAGGCTATTAGTTTTCTTGTGGAAGTGACACGGAGATCGGGCGTAAGCAAATGCGAAGGAAAATGGCGCTAGAATCATGCGTGACATGCATAGAGAGATAATTAAAATGGCCGATCAATATCGCTTACTACGACGCGCGCCACCAGCCTTAGCGTGAGAGGACGCGCACACTCAGTTCGGCCGAACGCAAGCCCTAACCAAGGCGCGCATCCCCTCCTCGCCTCGAGGCGTCCCCCTTGGCGGTGACTGGCAGGTTTATCAAGAAACGCGCTTCCTTTGTCACGTTGCGGGCCTCTCCCTCACATAAACAAACGCGTGCCGGCTCTCTCGAGTTCTGCGAATCTCCGTAAAAACAAAGGAAAGCCTTCTAATCAAGGAAAACTCAATCATGCAATCTTGAGTGAGCTGTCTTGCTCCATCTTAAGGCAAGACACTAATCTTTTGTCTTTAGAAATTGTAAGCGAACGTGACTTAACGATAACAACACTTCACGTAATTACCGAGTCTTCAAAACAATATCTATATCTAGTACCTACTGCTGCTCACTCTCTTCTTAATCTCCACCCTTCCTACAGCTCCGCCGGAAGCCTTGAGAGTAGAGGCGACGTCCGCATCTCGAGGTGACTCGGCCGCTGCGCCTCCATCCCGATTCCGCTCTGCTGCCTCCTGGGGCCGTCCCTCTGCCACTTCGGTGGTAGTCGGGGTGAGAGGACTGCCAAGCTCTTCCGTCTCGCAGTGCTCGCTGCATGACACAGAGCTCCTGGTTGCTTCCACCATTACGTTTTCACTTAAAAAAGGTGAAAAGATGGCACATAGGGAACGCGCGATAAGCTCAAGTGCGGAGCGGAAAAAAGAAAGAGGAGAGAAACACAAGACGCGATCAAACAGATTCCACACCCACACTACCATTTAGGGCCCATAACCTGTTAGCAGTATGGGATTAGGCAGGTGACTTGGCGAATAAAACACACTTGAAATATAGAATTGAACTTAAACACGTTTATTTACACTATCTTAAGGTTGGACTATCTTTACACTTTACTATCTTGAGTACAATAGTTAAGCGAACAGAAAAAGTAGGCTAAAACGTAAAAAGAAATTGAAAGACAGAGAATTCGTGTGTGAACAGACCAGCTGACTGCGCGAGAGTGAACAAAAACCGAAGTTACTTGACGCTGAAGTGCAGCGTCACAGCGTCTCGTCTTCTTGCTGTTGCGCATGCGTAATAATTCAGTTACGAGCACCAACAATACATCTAACAATTTTGCATGATTGACAATAAAGTATCTAATTCTCTTATTAGTACATTTTCTGCTCAACGTTGCTGTTTGTGTGGAGCAACTTTTAAAGATTTTTATAATGTTAATTTAATTGTTAGCAAGCCTGTTACTGATCGCTTCTTAAATTTGAGTATATCATGGTTACATGAATAGATTCAATGCTTAGAATGTTTATTATACGTAGCTTACAGAATTATTGTACTAAAATGGCAAGCTTGGAGCAGCAAAGATAAAAAGCAGTAGAAAAAAAAAAAACTTTTTGAAAAATATTTAAGACGGTTTTATAAGATCAGAAGTATTGATTCTTGATATACCTAAACCTGGGTATGGCAGGTATAACAACGGTAACACTGTTCGATGATTTTTTGAAAACAGTAAAGTTTCTGCAGTCAAAACTGGACTTGACATAAATTTAATTTATCAATATCATGTGAAACGACAAGCTTTATTATCAGGCTATAATATTAAAGCTGAAAAGTTTTAGCATTATAATTTAGATACTGCTAAGAAATCCATAGAGCTATACAAGTGGTACTACATGTCTACGACTGTTCATAAGCGCTTACTTCAATGAGGAAGTATAATTTTTCACTGACTTTTACTGATTCAACAGATGTCTAAGGATGTCCTGGAATCGTACAACAAATATTTTCAAAATTTTAGGGAGGATTTTGCACGAAAATGTATATGGACAATAACAATGCAGGAAATTATTGTACGATATTTGGTCACATTTAATTCATATACATCAGGTTGCTGGCAATTACCAGCTAAAAAACTAAGATCGCTATTATGTAAGGTCGTGGATTTACTGTTACCCCCAGATGTAACAGTGAAAAATAGTGTGACATAGTTACAGAGCGATATTCCCAGTTCAGACTTTTCATTATTAGAAGACATTGATGCTTCATTAAATTTGTTACCTGACGATGAAACAAATTTTATTTTATAAAAACAATCACTTTTTTTATAATTACATAATAAAAAACTTCTTTTATGTAACATTACAACTACTTATTGATATTCGTAATCAGCGGCCTCAAAATCTTGAAAGTAATATATGGCTCGATTCTTTTCAAAAATGTGCGATATTCCATGCCAAGAGCTGAATACTAAGAGATGGAGGGGATAAAATCTCTTAAATTTGACAGTATAATTGTAATCAGCGACTCCAAAATTTTAAAAGTGATTTGTGGATCGATTTTTTTTAAAAATGTGCGATTTTTTGTACCAAAGGGTCATTAATAAAGGGTTAAAGCAATGAATTTTCAAAAATTTGACAGTGAATCAGTGACCCCAAAATCCCTTTAGTTCACGATTTAAAACACACTATTTGAATTTTTGACTTTTGACTAGTTTTTTCAGAGTTGGGCGCACTCTGTGCCGTGGGTTTGGCCTGAATGCGTAAGGTGGGCAAAGAGAATTTAGCACCCCGTCATGTATAGTAGTAAATAACGATTACAGCATTTTTCTCAGATACAGGCATTAATTTTACACTACACTAACACAGGCACACTATATAGTGGTAACTCCCAGCCACCCCAACAAAATAGTACCCTTCTTTGGAGACAGAATAGGCTGCTGCTTTAGTTTTAACCCTTTCTAAATTTTTATTTTAGGAAATCCGTATAGTGCTGGAACTTAGAGGTCAGCCTGCAACAAAAAAGATACAGTAACAAAGAATACCAACGGAAAACAAGTACCATAGGTAAAGATCTCTTTGATCTACCAGCGGTTCCAATCCGGTCAAAGCCCGGGTGGCTGCCCAAGGCCGTATGGATTCTGGGGAAGGCCACAAAAATGCCTCTCATGGTAAATAAAGACTATTGAATGTCCCATGGCCTTTTTTAGTCACGAGACGATAAACGAAATTTTTCTAGTATTGGCAGTAACGTATGTAAGGACAGCAACGTTACCGTCTTCAGAAATACGCTAGAGCAGTTTGTCTTCATCAAAAGCGATAAGAAAGAGCTGAAAGAAGAACAAAATCAAGAGCTTGAGCAAGTTGACTTTGCAACAATTAAGCTTGAGAAGACGCTCAAAGCTATGAACAATCAGTAAAGACATACTGCTAATGCCGTCAAAACTAGCATTAAGGCTGCACGCAAACACCTAAGGTTAGCTTTGATATTTAGAAAATTTTTCCTATTAGAAAAAAAGCATGACTTAATGGTAAAAAGAGTGATTTAAATCTCTACTTATCTGGTTAGGGTGTAGACATGTATTTCATGACAGTAAAAAAGGAGACTGATCTAAGCTGTGATTTAAAAGCAGAGCTTAAACCACTGCAAAAAAGACTGCAGCAGTACAGCTTTAGGTCTTTTTTGTAAGAAAGGAGATACAAAATACGAAGACAGGAGTGGGAACTGCTCAATACTTAGAAAAGCGTTAAAAAACACTAGTTAAAAGGCTTACTTACGGCGCAAGTAAAATGGTACGGCAACTTAATGGAGACTAGTTCAACACAAATTCATATGCTTTAACAAGTACGTAATTTTTAGCGAGGAAAATCGTTTAGTATTTAGTGGCTCTTGCGAAAAATGCAGCCTACAAAAAAGTGCTGAACATAGGAGCTGCACCTTAGGGAACCCTACTCTTTTTCGGGACTATAAAGGATTGGCCCCTCTAGCAACTGGTAGCAAGCTTGCTCACTAATACTGTGGAATACGAAAATCTTCCTGGTAGCTTCACCCTAAAGGAATACTAACGTGGTTCCAAAGTGTAGTGACGATCTAATAGAATAGGAAGAAGAGAGAAAAAAAAAAAAAATGGATATAAGTGATCTCAGAGAAAAACCTACTAACTCCTACACTATCGCTGTTCCGGAGGTTTAAGTCATAGTGTATTTTCTTTCTACACAATAAAACTACTGCAATTACAACTACAACTACTACTACTACTACTACTACTACTACTACTACTACTACTACTACTACAACTACTACTACTACTACTACTACTACTACTACTACTACTACTACTACTACTACTACTACTACTACTACTACTACTACTACTACTACTACTACTACTACTACTACTACTACTACTACTACTACTACTACTACTACTACTACTACTACTACTACTACTACTACTACTACTTCTACTACTACTACTACTACTACTACTACTACTACTACTACTACTACTACTACTACTACTACTCCCGGGTGGAGTTTTCGCTAGTTTCTTTATACCGGACGCTTCCCCGGGTGGCGGATAGAAGCATCCTCTTAAAATATGAGGTGACGATGGGCAGCTGGGGTGGCTCTCTGCGGTGGTGGTCGGGGGCGTGGATCGGGGGGCGTGTGTGGCGTTGGCATGTGTGTCTGTGGCGATGTGGACAGGGAACTAGAGCCCTATGCCTCCATCGGTGTTGATGCATGGGTTGGCTCTGCTTGTGCTCCTTGTTCTTCACCTTATGCTGCTTCCGTTGGTGGCATTCCATTGCTTGATGCGGGCCAACAAAAACTAGCACCCGTCGTGTATAGAAGTAAGCGGTGGTTAAAACATTCTTCTCAGATACATGCATCACACACTCTTTCTAAACTAACACAGGAACACTTACGGATTGTCCTGGGTTGCGTGTGGCGGGTCCTTTTCCAGGCTTGCGTTGGAGGCCAGGCGACGGGTAAAGCCGGATGATGAAGCCAAGGTAAGTCTGAGTAACCACATCTGAGATGGCTGTACGCCTCATAAACAAAAAAGACGTAGTGGGCCGACTAATCTAGGCTTACTACCACTGAGGAAGCAATATGGCGACACCTTAGTGCCTTACGCCAGCTCGTTTTGTTGGGTTGTCTGCGTGGTCTCGGGACTATACATCTGCCGCTCGTCTCGCTGGGATGAACGTTGTGTACCAACAAATACATACATTACACATGAACACCATTCTAAGACTTGTTACTAAACGCCAGGGCAGCCTCTGTGGGTGGGACTTAGGGAGAGTGGCGATTCCCGGCCGGCCCGAGCAAGTAGCGGTTCTCTCTGGTAACAAAGAGGGCTGCAGCCCTGGTTTTAACTCTTTCTAAATACTTATTTCTAGAAAAAAAGGGTAGTGCTGGCCTTCGCCGGTCAGTACGATATTGAAAAAGATGCCAATATGAAAAAGGTCGATGCAAAACGAGTACCCCAGGTGGTAACCTTTCTGAGAGAATCCGCCAGCAGTTCCGATCCAGTGAAAGCCCGGGTGACTGACGCAGGCCTCACGGATTCTGGGGAGGGAAGGGCACAAAGACGTGTCTCATGGCCAACAGGGACTGCTAAATGTTTCATGGCCCTTCCTTACAGACAAAGGACTAAGAGGAAGCCTGTCGAATATAGGCACTAACGACAACAAGGTTAGCAACGTGGCGGTATTTAGCCACCAGACCCAGGAAGAGCTTGTCTCTTTAAAAGAAAGTGTCACTAGGCTTGGAGTAAAGCGACAGCAAGTTGCTGATAAAGTCCAATCAGCAACGAATGACAGCACAGAGACGCTGCAACTGATTAATGATAAGTACGGCAACACAGCAAACGCTGTTAAAAATGGGCTCAAAGCGGCACTCAAGCATCTTCAAGAGGCAGAGGTGCTAAGAAAAGGCTGTCTTATGGATAAGGATTTGTATACCAACGCTTGGAAGTCGTCATTTGAATCCCTGCAGTGGAGGGAAAAAAGGCGAGATAATTTCCGACGGCATGTACAGAAACGAACACTAAACACTGCCTTGAAGGAAATAGAACGAAGTAAGAGAAACAGGAGCCCATCGGACAGCCCTGAAAAACGCCAGCATACTATTTCTTTAAAGAAAAAGAAGACAGGTAGTGGCAAACAAGAAGAAATTCCCCTGAATGACAAAACNTACTACTACTACTACTACTACTACTACTACTACTACTACTACTACTACTACTACTACTACTACTACTACTACTACTACTACTACTACTACTACTACTACTACTACTACTACTACTACTACTACTACTACTACTACTACTACTACTACTACTACTACTACTACTACTACTACTACTACTACTACTACTACTACTACTACTACTACTACTACTACTACTACTACTACTACTACTACTACTACTACTACTACTACTACTACTACTACTACTACTACTACTACTACTACTACTACTACTACTACTACTACTACTACTACTACTACTACTACTACTACTACTACTACTACTACTACTACTACTACTACTACTACTACTACTACTACTACTACTACTACTACTACTACTACTACTACTACTACTACTACTACTACTACTACTACTACTACTACTACTACTACTACTACTACTACTACTACTACTACTACTACTACTACTACTACTACTACTACTACTACTACTACTACTACTACTACTACTACTACTACTACTACTACTACTACTACTACTACTACTACTACTACTACTACTACTACTACTACTACTACTACTACTACTACTACTACTACTACTACTACTACTACTACTACTACTACTACTACTACTACTACTACTACTACTACTACTACTACTACTACTACTACTACTACTACTACTACTACTACTACTACTACTACTACTACTACTACTACTACTACTACTACTACTACTACTACTACTACTACTACTACTACTACTACTACTACTACTACTACTACTACTACTACTACTACTACTACTACTACTACTACTACTACTACTACTACTACTACTACTACTACTACTACTACTACTACTACTACTACTACTACTACTACTACTACTACTACTACTACTACTACTACTACTACTACTACTACTACTACTACTACTACTACTACTACTACTACTACTACTACTACTACTACTACTACTACTACTACTACTACTACTACTACTACTACTACTACTACTACTACTACTACTACTACTACTACTACTACTACTACTACTACTACTACTACTACTACTACTACTACTACTACTACTACTACTACTACTACTACTACTACTACTACTACTACTACTACTACTACTACTACTACTACTACTACTACTACTACTACTACTACTACTACTACTACTACTACTACTACTACTACTACTACTACTACTACTACTACTACTACTACTACTACTACTACTACTACTACTACTACTACTACTACTACTACTACTACTACTACTACTACTACTACTACTACTACTACTACTACTACTACTACTACTACTACTACTACTACTACTACTACTACTACTACTACTACTACTTCTACTACTACTACTACTACTACTACTACTACTACTACTACTACTACTACTACTACTACTACTCCCGGGTAAGGTTTTTGCTAGTTTCCTTATACTGGGCGCTTCCCCGATTGGTAGATAGGGGCATCCTCTGAAGACATGAGGTGACGATGGGCAGCTGGGGTTGCTCTCTAGAAAGCGTGTGTGGCGTTGACATGTGTATATGTGGTAATGTGGACGGGAAACTAGTGGTTCTTGTCTTCACCGTTGAGAATAAATGGGCCGGGTCTGCTTGTGCTCCTTGTTCTTCACTTTCTGCTGCTGCCGTGGGTGGCACTCCATTGCTTGATGCAGGCCAAAAAAAACTAGCACCCGTCATGTATACAAGTAAGTGGCGGTTAAAACCTTCTTCTCAGATACATGCACCACACTCGCACTCAAAAAACACAGGGATACTTACGGATTCTTTCCGGTTTCGTGTGGTGGGTCCTTTCCTGGGCTTGCGTTGGAGGCCTGGCAGCGGGTGAAGCCGGATGATGAGGCCAAGGTTAGTCTGGGTAACAATACCTGATATGGCTGTGCACCTTATCAACAAAAAAGATGTGATGGGTCGACTAATCTGGGCTTACTACCATTGAGGAGGCTATATGGTGGCACCTTAGTGCCTCACGCCAGCCTGTTTTGTTGGGTTGTCTGCGTGGTCATGGGACTATACACCTGCCGCTCGTCTCGCTGGGATGACCGTTGCGTACCAACATATACATATATTACACACGAACACCATTCTTATACTTGTTACTCAACGCTAGGGCAGTCTCCTCGGGTGGGACTAAGAGAGAGTGGCAAATCCTGGCCGGCCCGAGCAAGAAGCAGTCCTCTTTGGTAACAGAGAGGGTCGCTGCCCTGGTTTTAACTCTTTCCAATACTTGTTTTTAGAAGAAAGGGTAGTTCTGGCCTTCGCGGGTCAGTACGACATTAAAAAAGATGCCAAAATGAAAAACGTTGATGCAAAACTTGTATCGGAGGCAATAACTTCTCTGAGAAAATTCACCGGCAGTTTCGATCCGGTAAAAGCCCGGGCGGCTGCCGTAGGCTCTATGAATTCTGGGGGGGCCTCAAAGACATGTCTAATGGCCATCAGGGACTGCTGAAAGTTCCATGGCCCTTTCTTATGGACAAAGGACGAAGAGGAAGCCTGTCGAGAAGAGGCACTAACGACACTGAGGACATAAACGTGTCGGTATTAAGCAACCAGACCCAGGAAGAGCTTGCTTTTTTTGAAGAAGATGGTGCTAAGCTTAGATTGAAGCGACAGCAACTGACTGATAAAGTACAATCAGCAACAAAAGAAATAACAGAGACGCTATAAGCAGTTATTGATAAGTATGGCAACACAGCAAACGCTGTTAAAAATGGGCTCAAAGCAGCGCTCAAACACCTTGAAGAGGCAAAGGTAATAAGAAAAGGCTTTTTTTCTCAAGAGGAAGTATTTCTGAACTCCTGGAAGGCATCATTTAAATCCCTAAAGTGACGGGAAGTAAGGCGAGATAATTTTCGAAGGCATGTTCAGATAAAAACCTTTAACACTGCCCTAAGGAAAATAAAACAAAGTAAAAGAAACAGGAGCTTATCAGACAGCCCAAAAAAATTCCAGCAAACCATGTCTTTGAAAAATAAGGAAACAGCCAGTGGCAAACAAAAAGAGATTTTTCTGAATAACAAAACAAGCCAGAAAAAAAGTGGACGCGACAACAACAGCAGTAGTTTAAATGGCCGAAGGACAGAACTTTGCAAAGGTGCTGTAGACGATGAAGGCTAACTTTGACCCCAATTAGGCTAATGTGGAAGTCCAAAGTGTTGTCACTACAAAAAAAAGGAGACATACTTATTAAGGCCAAAGGTGTAGAGAATGCTACTGCATTCTCACAGCAAATTAAAAGGTCGGTAGCCAGACAGGGTACTGTCAAAACCTGCAGCAGAAGAGTGACATTAGAGGTCTGAGACCTGGATGCCATTGTAGAGGAGGATGAGGTCAAAGAGGCTTTCGCTAGGACTTTTGGACTAGAGAGCCAGAAGCCAGAAGTAGCTCTCTTAAAGCCAAATGCCAGAGGACAAAGGTTTGAGTTAATAAAGGTGGACGAAGCAACTGAGAGACAAGTAAAAGAGAAAGGCAGGTTATAAGCTGGCTTCGTAAGCTGCCAAATTCGGAGAAAAATTGTTATAACAAGATGTTACAAATGCCTGGGGTATGAACACGTCTCAGGCATCTGTAAGAATGAAAACAGATCCAAGCTTTGCTTTCGATGTGGAAGCTCCAACCACCGAGAAAAAGAGTGTCCAGGACCAGCACGGTGCTTTCTTTGCCCAACAATGGACAGAAAGCACTATTTCCAAAACATTTTAATCGGCGTCTTTAGAGGGTGGTTTGTCGAACTCGAGAATGCTTTTCGTGTGTGCGGGGAACATAGCGACATAGGCCTGGCTGGTGACTTCAACTCCAAGGCCATCACTTGGGGGGAGCCAGGAATCAACTCTAGGGGGCGGGCGATGCTAGATATGGCTGCAAGGCTAGATCTTAGTGTTATGATATCTGGTAATTCAGCAACGCTTAGGCAATCTGGAAACTGGGGCACATTGATCGACCTTTTACTAGCGTCGACACAAATGGCTTTGCGGGTGTCTGACTGGCAGGTTCTAGTGAACTATACGGCTAGTTATCACCTATACGTCAGCTTCATAATCGATGAGGAACATGGTGCAAACTTGCGAGGAGTACCTCGAGAACGCACATTCAAGTGGAAGGTGGCGATGCTCAATCGAGATTTGTTGCGGGAAGCCATGACGAGCACGCCCCCTCCTAATGATTCAACCAAGATCCAGCGTTGGCCGCGATGGTCAAAAGTTTGCTGCCAACCGCAAGCTTCACAGCGCTTCATTGACTCAGCACCACCACCAGCCAAGCAGTGAACTATCGCTGATGTATACATAATATGATGTATATACATGCATGTGGATAATTGGTGATTCTAAGGTATATGCATGCATGCACTATCAGGCACTATGCACATTGACACAAATAACGCGAAGTGTCAGTTTCAGGGCCAAGATAATTAAACTAAACCACTGAGCGCTAACTGGCTCCTTGGTTTAGTTTTTTTCTTCATGATACGTGGACTAAGAAATTATTACTTCTCAGTTAATATCTGAGCTAATAAATTTGGTGACAGTACTGACAAATTTAATTACCAGGAAGTACATGCTGGTAAGTTTCTGGTGTCAGACTAAGGTTGTATATTTAATAAGGAAAAAAACAGAATCACTGACATGTAACTAGATGTCTTAAGAGGTGCTTTTTGCACATACATATGGACCATACAAAACACACCACTTAGTCAGTGACCAAGCTTGTACTATAAGTCAAGTTGTTGTAGCTAAGTAGCAACGCAGCATAGTCCCGACCGTTAAGAGCTACCTGACTTTTATAAGTACTAGGGTCTGTGAGCCTGAAA
Organism: Copidosoma floridanum; assembly: GCF_000648655.2. The sequence goes on from NW_019384218.1 coordinate 710,692, forward strand.
ACTCATCAACTAGCCATTGAGTAAGCTAGTATGTTTGGTAAGTATAATTGCAAGGTCAGTGGCTTAAAAGCGTAAATAAAACCACTAAAAGCGTATATTTTATAAGTAGATAGTTTTATATTTAGTAGCCAAGAATCACGAAAAAAAACCACTAAGAGCTCACTAGCTCTCAAGAGTGACAGTGTATGGGACTCAAAATTGACTGACTAGCTTTTGACCAAGCTGGCATATTTGATAAGTATAATTGTAAATTTATCGGCCAAGAAGCCCAAACTAAACCACTGACAGATAACTGGCTCTCAAGAGTTTAGTGGTGTATGGGACTGCTAACTGGCTAACTAGCCCTTGACTAAGCTGGTATATTTGATAAGTAGGTAATCTTTAACTTTTGGGCCAGGAAGTACAAACTGAACCACTGACATTAAAGTGACTCCCAACAGTATTGTGGTGTACGGGACTCTCAACTGGCCAACTAGCATTTGACTCAGTTCAATTATTTAGTGAGTTAGTAATTTTCAATTTTTGGGCCAGGAAGCACAAACTCAACCACTGAGATTGAAGTGACTCTCAAGAGTAAAGTGGTTCATGGGCCTAAAATCTGGACAAATAACTGTTGACTAAGCTGGTATATTTGTTGAGTATAATCTCATATATTACCCACATAAACTACTACTGATGCCCACACACACTACAACTTATGAGAGACAGATAGCTTTCAACGGTTTGGGCTATGCTGCGTGGTGACTAAACTACAACAACTTGACTTATAGTACAAGCTTGGTAACTGGCTGACTGGTGTGTCTTGTGTGGCCTATATGTATGTACAAAAAGCACTTCTTGAGACACCGAGTCACATAAAAAACCACCCAAGCCACTGAGAGCTAAGTGGCTTTCAAGAGTATAATGGTGTATGGGACTACAAACTGCCTAACTAGCCTTTAACTTAGTTGGTTTTTTAAGGAGTTAATTAGTAATATTAAATTTATCGGGTATGGAATCCAAACTGAACTACTGAGATATCACTAGCTCTCAAGAATATCGCGGTGTATGGGACTACAAACTGCCTAACTAGCCTTTTACTTAGTTGGTTTATTTGATGATTTAATTAATAATATTAAGTTTATCGGCTAGGATATCCAAACTAAACTACTGAGATATAACTAGCTCTCAAGAATATCGTGGTGTATGGGACTGCTAACTGGCTAACTAGCCTTTGACTTTGTTTAATTATTTGGTGGGTGAGTAATTTTTAATTTTTGGGCCAGGAAGAAAAAAATTAACCACTGAGATCGAAGTGACTCTCAAGATTATAGTTGTTCATGGGCCTACAAACTGGCTAGTTAGCTTTTGACGAAGCTGTTATACTTAATGAGTAAGTAATCTTTAATTCTTGGGCCAGGAAGCACAAATTAAACCTTTGAGAGATAACTGGCTCCCAAGAGTATAGTGGTGTGTTGGCCAAAAAACTGGCCAGATAGCTTTTGACTAGGCTGGCATTTTTGTAAGTAGATAATTTAAGCTTTGTTCTTTCAAACGCATTAAGGCTGGCAGTAATAATGCTTGCATATGTCGGCAGACAGCAAAATTTAACTATTCGAAGCTACTTGTTCTTTTTGTTGAATTCGTATTTTCTTTCATGCATGGGTCTATAGATCTTATTTCGGCAGCCAGTGACTGTATTACACGGTATTAATATTTTCAATGTTCTTTTTAATATATTTACTATATACTTTTTATGAAGGTCAATATGAACTCTCTTCTTATAACTTTGGTTATTATAATATGAATAAACATACACAATAATATAGAAAGTCTTAATATCGTCATATATTTTGTTGTATTTTTTTGTGAATACAGATAATTGATCCATGGATTTTTCTCATTACATTTAGTCAGTGTGAAATTTTTTATGTTGTTTTAATTATCATTCTGATCAGGTTCAAGAAAATATTTTTGAACTTTTAAATGTATTTTTTTGTGCAGTATAGTCAATAATACATCAAAGTAGTCTTTTTATTAGTTGAAATAATTTTAGATGCTTAAATTTTTTTTAAAATTTTTACTCTCTTTGCTCAACTACAAAAATGGTATTGAGATAGTTTAAACTGTTAATTTGTAATTTATTGAAAAAGCTATCGATGACATGTGGCTAGTTTGATTTTTTTACCAAAAAATAATTTTGGAAAGTAAAATTTTTTCATAATTTCTTAAGCCACTTTCGTGACTTTGTAATATGTTGACGTTTCTTTTTTGATTATGAATAACTGCACAGACACAATATTTATGTTTTAAGACTATTAATAATTTTGACGGGACAAATCTTTGTATGTATTTTAACGTATTAAAAATGATATTAATTAAAAAATTTGTAGGTAGATAAGTAATATTGATATATTATTTGCTAAAAAAATGATTGTTATTAAACAAAATATAATTTTCAATGCAATATAAATTGACGATTTCTCTCTGCGTTGACAGGGTTGAGACTGTCATTTAGTTTACAAAATTTATTTTATTAACTCTAATCGTTGAACGAGATTTTATTAATTAGTAAACTAAATGCCCGCTTAAAAAAATTTTGATTATGTTGCATTTCTCGCTTAGGATAAATAAGATGTGTAGTTTCTGCCAGCCTCTTAGATATGTCCTAGTTCCAATAATAGTATGCTTTTTATATTCCGATTGAACTATTTACATAATTTATCTTAGCGCTCATCAGAAGCAGTGCATCTTATTTTTCCCATACAAAAATGATTCTTTTTTTGTTTACCTCATTATCAGTAGAAATCATTTTATTAAATTTGCAATACCTAAATATTTAACTACGTTTGTCTTTGCGAATTATTCAGCCATATTAATTTTTGTTGTGGTGAGTTACTCAGCCATACATATTATTGCGGCGAATTGCTCAGCCATATACGTTGCGGCGAATCACTCAGCCATATATATTGCGGCGAATTGCTCAGCCATATAACTAACGGCGAATTACACAGCCATACAATTTGCAGCGAATTTTTGAGTCACATGCAGAGTAGCACATTACTCTGTATTAATGTTTCTGAAATGTTTGTAGCTCAGTAGTCGATGTTTTATATGCAAGTATATCTACTTTTGTAATAATTTTACAATCATTCGCATAAAGCACAAACCAAAGAATGTAATGCAATATTATTTCTTTCAATACATTTTTTATGTGAAAATCTTTTGCAAGTACTACATTGGAATTCTGTGCATTCAAGATTTGTAAAATCAGTGCGTCTTGAGAAACAAAATTAACAAGTGAACTTCATGCATTCTGAATTTACGAGCAGTAGTTTAGCTATTCTCATCCTGAATTGATAAGGATCAAAATTCATATGAAATTTTTCTTTTTTTGCCTCACACTCCATATAGTCCATTATCAAAACACCACAGTTATGATTATCTTTTTATGTGAATCTGCCTCTTTTGTCAACTTTTCTTTTCCAGTTAGTAATTGAATTCATATTATTTTTGCAATGATTTCTTGAAATTTTAAGATATTTTTCAAAATTATCAGCACACATTTTTAATCTATTGCTTATGTATGGGAAATCCAAAATTATAGGATCATAGTGCGTCAGTGTTCTGTTATTTGCATCAATTTTGATGTAGCACCAATGATTTTTAAATTCATATGGTGCTAATATCACACCTGATAAATTTGCTTGTAAATTTTTCTCAAATTTTTATCATTTTTATCTGGTTCCTTATTTAACATTTCTACCAGAAGAATGTTTGTTACTTGAGTCGAAAATACAGTTATATTGTATTTCTTTTCCAAATAAATTCCAAATGCATCTATCACGCTTCCCTCAATGGACCCATCATTTACATTTTTGCCAAATAATGTGAGATATGAATCTCAGAATAGAAACAACTCATAATTTTTATTAAAATTCGAACGTGGGTTTCCGTAAACGTCAATTTCACGGTAATCTCTAAAGGGGTGATTATCAATACTTTTATATCTCGCTACGGCAAACTGGGAATCATTTCGATTGTAATGTTGAATATTAATTAGAAGTCCATTTTTCATTAGGACAGTGTTTCTTAGATCATTTAAATTTCCAATTTTTCTTTTACTGGGATTCATACTTTGATTGGTTTTTTTATGAAAAGTCGGTTGGATAACTCTTAAAATTTCTTTATTATTGTCTACTCTGATATTTTTTATTTTCATACAATTTGCAGATTTTATAGTCATTTTATCGACTCTTACTTTCAAATTTAATAAAATATCTGATTGTGATTCCTGATTGTTGCAATGCTGTAGCACTTTGCGCACGTCATATTCACATTCTGTTACGGAGCGATCACTTACATAAGCATTGTCATTAATTGTCATTAATTACAATTGTCATTAAGTAAATTTTTCTAATTTCATGATTTTACAAGGTTTTGTCAAATAAATTTTATCTTGAGTATTTTTTTGGTTAGCTTCATTGTTGAATAAAAAAGGGCTCTTATAGAATGTATCATGATTTAATTCCGTGTATTTTGATGAATAAAGTGTTTCGAAAACTTCTGATTCATGTAAAATGGAATCTGTTATTTTTATATCTCCATGAAAAAGATTGTCGTCGTCTGAATTTCTTTTAGAACATTTCAATTTTTTCTTCTCCATGATCATTCGATCAATCATTTTTTCATTTGGTTTAAACTTACACAATCCACCTTGGTCTTTTATGTACTGTGCAGCTAACATAATTGCACGGGTGGATTCATAGTTTAATCTTGATCTGAGGTCACTTTCCTCTAGAAATAGCTTACTCCATGTTCTTTCAGGTGTTGAATTTGATTTAGGAATACACAAGACATTAATGGAAAAATTTGCTAGATTGACAAATGTACAATTATCATGACCATTATGTTTTTTAATCTCGTTCCAGAAAGAGTCTGTGTCACAAATTTTAATTTTTTAAATTATATCACATTTTGGTAAATTCATCTACTTTGGATTTATTTTATCTTGTAGGTCTATGTCTTCTGAATCAATAATTACTCGATAAGTTGGGAAAACGTCACAGAGGGTTGGATATTTTTCGTGAAATTTATGATTTAAGGCATTATTTGGATTGAAACACATCATATTAAATGTTCTAGAATCACTGAGTTTAAATCTTTCCTGCATCTGTAGACATAGGTCGACATAAAATTCTAAACAAGACTGTTTAAAAAGGCGTTTATTATCTTCGGTCAACAAAGATGATTTCATAAAATTTTCAGTATTTTTACCAATACGTATATCCGTAACACATTTATAGTTATTTCGATCCAATATATCAATACGATCTACCGAGTATTCCGTAGAATGTTTTTTTACATATTGATTGTTCATAAACAGCTTCAGATAGTCTAAATAAATATTCAAGACTTCATTACCATGTTCTGGAACTGTACATTTTTCTGTTTGTAAATTTTACTAATCGTGACAGAGCTCCTTCTAGGAACATATAATGTGCCCTTAGAGTATCATTAGTCAGCAATTTTAGTATATTATCTACTTCTATAAAGTGATCCTTATCCTTCGAATTAATCAACTCATTCCTAAAGAAATTTGTTAATGCTGGCCATCTTCTAAGGATTCGCAGGATGCATTGATACAGTGATAGCCAACGCATTTGACAAGGACGTAATGCTTGTAAAACTGGCAAGTCTAAAATTTGTTGTATTATTCTAAACTTCTGAGACCTTTTTGAGCTCTTTGACATGTAGTTGTAAATTAAATGCACTAAAGACGTACAATCAGGTGATAATGTAGCAACGGCATCACGAGCACACAAATGTTCAATGTGACAAGCACATTTTTCTGGTATAATGTCAGGTATAATATCTTTAAATCTTGATAATACGGAGTTATGCTCGCCTATTATCATATAAGCATCATCCGATGAAAAAGAAATGATATTTAAAATGTCGATTCCCGCAACTACAAACGATTGAACAATCAATTCGTATAAATGTTTAGCATTTGCAGATGTTTTTACATCGTCATCAGATACAAGTAATAAACCCCACAATGTGTTGACTATCTTTTCTTTTTCTTTATCAGAGTATCTAACATTTATGCACATGTATTTATCAACAGTATTATCCGTAGATTCATCTACCGTTATAGAAAATTTTTTATTCTGCAAAATTTTAATTAGTCGTTCCTTATGCGCAGGCAAAATATTATTTACTACAAAATCTCTCACGCGCCTTCTGGACATTGAAATTTTTTGGAGCGTTGGAGCATCAGGAAAACAGCTTTTGAAAAATTCTTGTATCTGCTCAGTTTGTAGAAATGATAAATTTAAACTGACACACGCTTCAGCAATACGTAGTTCTGCTTCAGCTATTTTGCGTTTTTCTTCTTTTTTTTTTTTCATTAGTATTTTCAATATGTTTCTCAGACAAAAAATGTTAATCAACTTTTCTGATAGATATTTGTTGTTGGCAATCCAAACATTGAGCTATGTCATTTTCTTTATTGATTTTGATTCGATCACGGTTATTTTTAAGGACTCTTAAGTCATTTAAATCATGATCATTGCTAGAAGAAGATGTCATCTGAACGATTTTTTTAACACTTTTGTCATTTTCTATTTTTCTATTTTTAACCCCAGCACACTTATCAGATTTATATGTCATGGCTTTTCCAAACTGGTGATTTGCCAAAACCGTGTCATATTCTACATGTTCTATTAGGTCATCCATTTCCTTAAGATTTTCATTTGAGTTACAATTTAAACTTTTATATTTGTCAAAATCTTTCATAGGGTATAATGTCTCTTTGCTTCTCTTCACTTGTTCTTCCAATTTTTTCTTCAAATTTTTATTGTGTGTGATACAATTGTTATGTTTATGGATGTTATTGGTTTTAGGATAAAATGTGATACTGCAAATTTCACAACGTGCAAGTCCGGTATTTAAATCTTGCTCTAGCCAGTAAGAGTAGCGTTCATCCTCTTTCCACTTTTTTTTGTACCAATAAAATAATTCATTTTTTTCATGATCGCTTGTAAAGAATCGAGAAAGTTTCTTATTTGTATCTCCCGTAGACATGCTGTTATCTAGAAATAATTATTGTGAAAAATTACGAAAATTACATTCTAATAATTTGAAATAAGAAAACAAAAAATTTCACAAAATAAAGTTTCATAGAGTTAAAAAAAAAATTGTGTTTAAGCTATACATTTTATTTTAACATACCCCCGTTGAAAGACGATATTTTTTCATTGATAACAGAGAAAAGAGTGCTGCATTCCTCCCGTGTACAAGGTAAAATTCTTAGCTTAAAGAAATAGTATATTGCGCACCAAAGGAAGAAAGAATTGCATTTACTCATGGTTATGAGTTGACATTCTAGACAATCGCGAGGGTGGAAAATACCCGAAAGGTGATGCATGACTTTTTTTCTCTATTTATCTTTTCATATGTACATATGTATGTACAAAAACGTACCTAGTATAATAAAATATGTCTACGACAACTTAACCTTTGAAAACAAGAAAAAAACGGTGTTTCTCGAAAGTAAAGCAAAATTGGCCAAAAATAGCAATTTCTACGGGTTTCTTAAAAAGGATCTATATGATCGAGGAGCACAAATATAGAGGGGTTGGACTATACACAAACATAACCTCAATTTTTTTTTTAACAGTATCTTGAAAAAGAACGAATAAAAAATTTTTTCTTTTGTATCGACGCGTCGTACAAAGTCTAGCCTTATTCACATTTTCTCATTTAAATTAACATTGAAAAATCTGAATAAGGATAGACTTCGTAGAAGGCGTCAGTATACGGTGTACGTAAAATTAATATAGACATTAATAAAATTTTCGAAAAAATTTTTGTCGCAAAATAACCCCCAAAATAAAAAAAATAAATTAATCTCAAAAATGAAGTTATGTAGACTCAAAATAACTATTTTGACAGGTCTTCTAATGAAGTAATATATGATTGATGCGCACAAATAGAGATGGGTTAGGCTATGCACTAACATTACCTCAGTTTTTTGACTGCGTCTTGAAAAGCACAAGTAAAAAATATTTTTTTATTTAGTATGGCACGTTTGGAAAATTAATACGCTAGTTGGCAAATCTTTGAAAAATTTTTATTACAACAAAACCTCCCAAAATCAGAAAAACAGTTGTATCTCAATAACGAAGCTAGATAGGTCAACAAATTACAAGTATAAAAAATAATTATTGAGATGCAAAAACATGTGACACGGATTTATACAAGTAATCGTAATAATTTTAAAAATAATAAGTCATATCTTAAAGGCAAAGCTACAACCTTCAAACTCTACCTGTGAATTGATTTATATTATGTTTTCTATAATGCATTACTCTTTAAGAAAAATTGTCACTTAACCAAAACCTATATTCTTTTTATTAATTTTGATATCAGTAGAAATTAGTTGAGCATGGGTAGCCAAAATTGATAAAAATTCTTATCTGTCGGATAAAAAGATTGCAACAAAATTTATTGTACACATAGGATATCATATCAAATGCACGAATGTTAATTTTTAATAAAAGGACGTTTTGTCCCGCGTAATAGAAAGTTAGGTGTACTATAATTTTCTCAGTTTCTACTATACCTCGTTTAATTACATTTGAGTTTAAAGTGTCACTTCTGTCGGGAGTCCCGAGCTTCAAAACTGGTTTTTTTCAACTTCTCATATTTTTTGAAATGCACGAATATTAATTTTACATAAAAGGAAGTTTTGTCCCGCGTAATAGAAAGTTAGGTGTACTATAATTTTCTCAGTTTCTATTATACCTAGTTTATATACATTTGAGTTTAAAGTGTCACTTCTGTCGGGAGTCCCGAGCTTCAAAACTGGTTTTTTTCAACTTCTCATATTTTTGGAAAAAGTTTTTTTTTAAATCAATCAGAATGAAAAAAAAAGTTATTAAATAAGTTTAAAATATTTTCAAATATGCAAAAAAAATTGCACTCATTTTTTTTATATCACTTTATTTTTAAGTATCTTTATACGTTTAACTGAATGCAAACCTTTGAATGACAATTGTTGACTGAATTA
>NW_019384218.1:723684-743017 GCF_000648655.2 Copidosoma floridanum
TATAATTATCACTATTTAATTAATTTAATTTTAATTATCGATGAAAATAGCCAGGGCGCCATGCAAAAAAGAATCGAGAAAATTGGTGGTTCTTTACAACAATACGATATTTAGCATAAAATTTGAAGAAAAATTCTTAGAATAAAATCCTACATCGTCGACTTACACAGAGATACGCAAAATTTTTTTTTATTGCAAAATAACTTCAGAAAAGGGTTGTTTTCAGTTATTAAATATCTTGGAAAGTTTTGATTTTAGAGAAAAATGTTAAGTTCAAAATTTGCTTATATAATAATTTCATGTAAGGATGGAGTATACAATAAAATTAGAAAATTTTTTTTTCTACTGTTGAATAATATATTACAAACTTCACAATCGGTATAACAACATTTCGCTTCGATTGGGAAAATGTATTTAATGTTGGTAATGATTATAAATAAAAAAAATTGATTAAAGAGAATTTTTATTTCTTTGAAGCGAAAATTGTATGTTGCAACTTAAATAATTGCAAAATTCTCAGTCAAATTTGCATACTTTATTTTCTAACAAACGTCATGGGGTTCGTTCTAAAAAAACACAAATTAAGAAAAAAGAGTTCTCTAGCTCACTCCAAATCCGAGATCCAAGAAATTTGTGTTTTTTCTGCAATAATGGACTGACAGTCGAATTTTTTATTGCGAAAAATTTTGTTTACTATCTTCATGTATTTTTGCATCACACTGCCAGAGCACTTTCTTAATTTGTTTAAAAGGAAGCAAGTGAAATGTCTTTTTTAAAGTTGCTTATTTTTCTTTATCTATATATAAACATATTTAAATCTTGTAGTTTTATTTCAAATGATGTATAGTAGGATTGTGAAACATAAAGTTTCATTGTATAGAACATTGACTACGTTTTGTTTATAACAACGATGACATGAACAGTGAAGCCAAAATTAAATTACGTTTCATCTTCCAAAGTTTCAACACAAAAACAGAGCCAGGTAAGACACCAAATACGCATATATCAAAAATTATAAAAAACGCATAAAATTAATACTTCTCTTTATATAAACTTACAGACAAGAATGGAGAGTAACATAGTCGCAGATGTGGCAGATATAGCCGAGGTTACTTGAAATATATTACGATTTTACATAACGAATCTTACAATAATTAACAAACTATTCGTTATTCTTTCAGAAATTCTGTCACATTCGCCCCCCTGTTCTTAAAATAAATCAAGCGAAGGAGAAAGAGCTATTGGCGAGAAAGGAAGATGACAGTGAAGCAATGAAAAAAAAAAAAAATAAACGAAAAGAAAAAGAAAAAACCCAGAAAAAGAGAGACAAGAAAAAGAAAGGCCATCAACAAGCAAAGTAGACAGAAGTTGTGAAGAAATGAAAGAAAAAGGGCAAGGAAGCAATTTGAACCAGAGTAAGAGAAACGCATATTGGGGTAGACAGAGAAGAAATGGTAGGCAACAAGCGGGATATGAAAGCAGGCAACAATGGAGGGGAAGAGATAACGATCGAGATAGAGTAAGATGTGGACAAGCTGGTCAGCACGTACAGGCAAGGCGAGAAGCAAGAAAAAAAGTAGACAATTTGAGAAAAGTTGCAAAGATTCTGACCAACAAGTTTGAATTATGAAACTTTTTTTTTTTAATTTGCGTGTTTGTATTTACTGTAATTCATCAATATAATTTTTTATAAAAAAAAAAGTGTGTTTATAAAATTTTGAAATATAATTGTATGAAAAGCACATAATGGCTTAAACGGCTAGGTTGTTGGTTGTTGGTTTGGTCGGCTAGGCAGCTAGTGCGACTTTTTCAAGCACGTATTGAGTACTTAAGAGAAAACCCTAAATATAATCACAAGTTAGTTTTCAATGCGTTATTTTACAATTCCTTGAATCAAAACTATTAACCATATACTCTCCTAATGTATCAGTTTTAAAGCCTATGTATTATTACGGTAAAAGTTAACAAAAAAGCCCATTAATTATTTTAGTAAGTGATTAAATCTTCCTAGCCGTTGGATTTATAATTATATTTACCAAACAGACTAGCTAAGTAACTAAATAGTTTGTGAGTTTTGAAACACATACGACATTACTCATAAGATCCACTTAGTTCTCAGTGGTTTAGTTTGTGCTTCCTGGCCCATAAATTTAAGATTCTTTACTCATCAAATATAACAGCTTCATCAAAAAGTAGCTGACCAAATTTTTGACCAATACACCACTACACTCTTGAGAGTCACTTCAATATCAATAGTTTAGTTTGTGCTTTCTGGCCCATAAATTAAATATTATTAACTCATCAAATGAACCAAATTAGTCAAAACCTAGCTGGCCAGTTTGTAGGCCCATGAACCACTATACTCTTGAGAGTCACTTCGATCTCAGTGGCTCAGTTTGTGCTTCCTGGCCCCAAAAATTGAAAATTACTTACCCACCAAATGATTAAACCAAGTCAAAGGCTAGTTAGCCAGTTAGCAGTCTCATACACCACTATACTCTTGAGAGTCACTTCGATCTTAGTGGTTTAGTTTGTACTTCCTAGCCCAAAAATTAAAGATTACTTAGTCATAAAATATACCAGCTTATTCAAAGGCTAGTTAATCAGTTAGCAGTCCCATACACCAATATACTCTTAATAGCTAGTTATATCTCAGTAGTTCAGTTTGAATTTCCTGGCCGACAAATTTAATATTATTAAATAACTCATCAAATGAACCAACTAAGTTAAAGGCTAGTTAGGCAGTTTGTAGTCCCATACACCACTATACTCTTGAAAGCCGCTTAGCTCTCAGTGGTTTGGGTGGTCTTTTATGTAACTTAGTGTCTCGAGAAGTGCTTTTTGCACATACATATGGGCCACACAAAACACACCAATCAGCCAGTTACCAAGCTTGTACAATAAATCAAGTTGTTGTAGTTTAGTCGCCACGCAGCATAGCCCAGACCGTTGGAAGCTATCTGACTGTTATAAGTAGTAGTGTGTGGGCATTAGTAGGAGTATATGTGGGTAATATGTGAGAGTACCCTCAACGAATATTCCAGCTTAGTCGAAAGCTATTTGGCCAGATTTTAGGCCCATGAACCACTTTACTCTTGAGAGTCACTTCAATCTCAGTGGTGTATTTTTAGCTTCCTGGCCCAAAAATTAAGAATTACTTACCCACCACATAATTGAACCAAGTCAAAGGCTAGTTAGCCAGTTAGCGGTCCCATACACCACTATACTCTGAAGAGCTAGTTTTATCTCTGTAGTTCAGTTGGGATTTCCTGGCCGATGAATTGAATATTAATAATTAACTCATAAAACAAACCAACTAAGTTAAAGGCTAGTTCGGCAGTTTGTAGTCCCATACACCACTATACTCTTAAAAGCCACTTAGCTCTCAGTGGCTTGGGTGGTCTTTAATGTGACTCGATGTCTCAAGAAGTGCTTCTTGCACTTACTTTATGGACCACACAAAACACACCAATCAGCCAGCTTCCAAGCTTGTACTATAAGTCAAGTTGTTGTAGTTTAGTCACCACGCAGCATAGCCCAGACCGTTAAAAGCTATCTGACATTCATAAGTAGTAGTGTGTGTGTGGGCATAAGTTGTAGTATATGTTGGTAATACATGAGATTATTCTCAACAAATATACCAGCTTACACAAAAGTTATTTGGCCAGATTTTAGGCCGATGAACCACTTTACTCTTGAGAGTTACTTCAATCTCAGTGGTTTAGTTTGTGCTTCCTGGCCTAAAAATTGAAAATTACTAACTCACTAAATAATTAAACTGAGTCAAACGCTAGTTAGCCAGTTATAAGTCCTATACACCACAATACTTTTGGGAGTCATTTTAATCTCAGTGGTTCAGTTTGTACTTCCTGGCCCAAAAGTTAAAGATTACCCACTCATCAAATATACCAGCTTAGTTTTAGGCTAGTTAGCCAGTTAGCAGTCTGATACACCACAAAACTTTTGAGAGCCAGTTATCTCTTCGTGGTTTAGTTTGGGCTTCTTGGCCGATAAATTGACAATGATACTTATCAAATATTCCAGCTTGGTCAAAAGCTAGTCAGTCAGTTTTGAGTCTCATACACCACTGCTCTTGAGAGCTAGTGAACTCTTAGTGGTTTTTTCCGTGATTCTTGGCCACTAAATATAAAACTATCTACTTATAAAATATACGCTTCTAGTGGTTTTATTTACGCTTTTAAGCCACTGACCTTGCATTTATACTTACCAAACATACTAGCTTACTCAATGGCTAGTTGATGAGTTTTCAGGCTCACAGACCCTAGTACTTATAAAAGTCAGGTAGCTCTTAACGGTCGGGACTATGCTGCGTTGCTACTTAGCTACAACAACTTGACTTATAGTACAAGCTTGGTCACTGACTAAGTGGTGTGTTTTGTATGGTCCATATGTATGTGCAAAAAGCACCTCTTAAGACATCTAGTTACATGTCAGTGATTCTGTTTTTTTCCTTATTAAATATACAACCTTAGTCTGAAACCAGAAACTTACCAGCATGTACTTCCTGGTAATTAAATTTGTCAGTACTGTCACCAAATTTATTAGCTCAGATATTAACTGAGAAGTAATAATTTCTTAGTCCACGTATCATGAAGAAAAAAACTAAACCAAGGAGCCAGTTAGCGCTCAGTGGTTTAGTTTAATTATCTTGGCCCTGAAACTGACACTTCGCGTTATTTGTGACAATGTGCATAGTGCCTGATAGTGCATGCATGCATATACCTTAGAATCACCAATTATCCACATGCATGTATATACATCATATTATGTATACATCAGCGATAGTTCACTGCTTGGCTGGTGGTGGTGCTGAGTCAATGAAGCGCTGTGAAGGTTGCGGTTGGCAGCAAACTTTTGACCATCGCGGCCAACGCTGCCAAGATCACTAATTTGGTAGAAGTCAAGGCTTTAGTAGGGGGTACCATGGGTACCGTGTTAAGAAGTGGTGTAACGCGTGTGTGATCAAAATAATCGCCAAGTGGGGCTGGCGTTCGTGCTACTGGTGGACCGAAAAAGCTGCTAACCTGCATGGTGAGGCGCGGTGCCTACTCCGTCTTGCACAGCGACACAGAAATCAATAATTTACGGGAGTGGCTGTTGCCGCGTACAAGGAAACAAAAAGTATTCTGGTGTGGGAGATGAAGGTAAACAAGAACTGACACTGGCGCGGACTCATCGCTGATGTAGATACAGATACGTGGGGCCTGGGCTACCAAATGCGCTAAAAAGACTGCGCAGCTTGGACCCAGTGGCGGCAATTAAGCCTTCCTGCTTGGAGCGGGTTCTTGTCTCTTTTTGGAGAATCCCGAGAGAAGGCGGAAGGACATAAGTGTGTATGAGGTGCTTCTTTTTAACCTTGATGAAGTGATGTCAGTGGTATCGGAGACGCCGGGCCTCAAGGCCCCGGGTCCGGACGGGGTGCCGTCTGAATTCCTCGAGGTCATAGCTTCGGAAAAACCACACGTGTTGCTGGACATTGTTAATGCGTCCTTGCGCAATGGACTGTTCAGTGAGCAGTGAAAGATCCAAGGGCTTGTCCTTTTAGACAAGGGTAAACCACTTCCCTTGGTCTTGTCGTCCCTCCAACCTTTGTGCATGCTAGATAATGCCAGGAAAATGATTGAAAAGCTGATACGAACTCGTCTTAGAGGGGAAGTCAGTCTCTTGGATAATCAGTACGGGTTTCGAGGGGGATAGTTGACGGTAATAGCCGTGGCTAAGGTCCTTGAGTCAATGAAAGGGATGTGGAAACCCTCACATGAGACGAAAAGCGCCTGTGTCCTGGTGACTCTTGATTTTGGAACCGTTTTTAACTCAGCCAAATGATCCGATATAGTATGGGCTTTAAGGCGCTAGAATGGACTTGACTGCCTTAAAAAGATACGGGATAGCTATCTCCAGGATCGTGTACTTCGGTACGACACAAAGGATGGACCAAGAGAGAGGCGCCTTACGTCGAAAGTCGCTCAGGGCTCCACCCTTGGCCCTGACTTATGGAACCTGGTCTACGATTAACTTCTGCGCCTTGAAATGCCTCCAAGGGTCAAGCTGACGGGTCTTGCTGATGACGTAGCACTGCATGTCACAGCAAGATCCCGAGAGGAGTCCGAGTGCGAAATTCAGTGGGCGGTCGTGGTAGTGTCGGAGTGGCTGTGGGATTATGGTTTTGTACTTGCAATCGACAAGATGAAGATGGTCGTCCTTACGAGGCAAAGGTGGTTTGGGGGGACTTTCGCCTGAACGTTGCAGGTGAGGCAATCTGCGGAAGCTCGGTTGTGCGCTACCTAGGGTTGTGGGTTGACTTACGGCTCATCTTCAGGGAGCACATCAAGAGAGTAGCCGACAAAGCCACCAAGGTTGCGGGAGCGCTAACATGGTTAATGCCGAACGTTGGGAGTCCGCGAGAGGCAAAAAGACGGCTTCTGGAGTCGGTCTCCAACCTGATACTGCTGTACGGCGAGGAGGTGTGGGCGGATGCGGTTGCAAGACGCGACGTCCAAAAGTGCCTCATTTTGGTGCAGCGCATAAGACCTCTAAGGATTGCTTCCACCTACCGCACGATTTCCTCTGCTGCTGTTATGGTAATAGCACAGAAGATTTCCGTCGTGTTGCTTGCACTGGAGCAGCGAAGGAAATTCCTGGGCTTTAGTACCGAAAGTGATGTGTGACAGGCGAGCGGAAACAATGACAACGCGGACGTGGCAACAGGATTGGGATCAGGCTAGTGTGGATGGATAGACGCATCAGCTGATCCTAAACCTGTGACCATGGGTAAAGAGAGGGCATGGAGAGGTGAATTATAACCTCACTTAGTTCCTCTCTGGGCATGGTCAGTTTGATGCCTATCTGCGTTGCGTGGCAGTAAAATCATCCCCTAGATGTGCGTACTGCATTGCGGTGGACGATACTGTCGAACACACATTTTTTGCTTACAAAATATGGCACCGTGAGGAGCAGCAACTGGTGGATAAAATTAGTGAGACACCCACTCCCGAAAACATCATCTCTGAGGTTCTTCGAACCGAAGAGAGATGGAGGATAGTA
Source organism: Copidosoma floridanum (assembly GCF_000648655.2). The sequence goes on from NW_019384218.1 coordinate 730,750, forward strand.
GACGGTTACATCGGGTCAGTGGTTCGTTGCAAAAAGGAAGAGGAGGAAGCTGCCATGTGAAATAATGAGGCGGCCCTTTAGGCGGAAGCATGGGAAAGCATTAAATGTTGTAGTGCTAAAAAAAGGGTGCCAATCTTTAGGGATTCTAAGTCCTTTTCAGAACTCAAGAAGATTGGCACCTCTAGCAAATGGTGGCTAGGTATCTCGTTGATGCTGTAAGACGCAATGATATCCATGGTGGCTCTACCCTGAAGTAATGCTAACGCGGTTCCGGGATAAAACAAAAGCCACACGGCATGGGGGAGTTTCAGGAGGTATGGGTGGTCTAATGAAAAAAATCCACCAAGTCCCACACTGCCCCTGTCCCTGTGGTGTGCCAAAATGCATTTTTTCTCCCTCCACAAAAAAAAACTTCTACTACTACTACTACTTCTACTACTACTACTACTACTACTACTACTACTACTACTACTACTACTACTACTACTACTACTACTACTACTACTACTACTACTACTACTACTACTACTACTAACACTACTACTACTTCTACAACTAATACTTATACTATTTCTACTTCCCCGGGTGGGGTTTTCGCTAGCTTTTCCATACTGGGCGCTACCCCGGGTGGCGGATAGGGGCATCCTGTAAAGACATGAGGTGACGGTGGGCAGCTGGGATTGCTCTCTGTGGTGGTAGTCGGGGGCGTGGGTCAGGGGGCGTGCATGGCATTGGCATGTGTACCTGTGGTGGTGTGGACGGGAGACTAGTGCCCCTTGTCTTCACCGGTGTGGATGCATCGGCCAGCTCTGCTTGTGCTCCTTATTTTTCACTTTCTGCTGCTGGCGTGGGTGGCACTCTATTGCTTGATTAGGGCAAACAAAAACTAGCAACCGTCGTGTATAGGAGTAAATGGCGGTTAAAACCTTCTTCTCAGATACATGCACCACACTCCCACTAAAAAAACGCAGGGATGCTTACGGACTGTTCCTGGTTTCGTGTGGTAGGTCCTTTTCTGGGCTTGCGTTGGAGGCCTGGCAGCGGGTGAAGCCGGATAATAAAGCCCAGGTAAGTCTGGGTAACCACATCTGATAATGCTGTACGCCTCATAAACAAAAAAGACGTGGTTGGCTAACTAATCTAGGCTTACTACCACTAAGGAGGCTATCTGGCGGCACCTTAGTGCCTAACGCCAGCCTGTTTTGTTGGGTTGTCTCTGCGGTCGTGGAACTGTACACCTGCCGCTCGTCTCGCTGAAATGACCGTTGTGTACCAACATATACATACATTACACATGAACACCATTCTAAGACTTGTTACTCAACGCCAGGGCAGTCTCCGTAGGTGAGACTGAGGTAGAGTGGCGAATTCTGGCTGGCCCGAGCAAGTAGTGGTTTTCTCTGGTAACAGAGAGGGCTGCTGCCCTGGTTTTAACCCTTTCCAAATACTTATTTCTAGAAAAAAAAGGTAGTGCTGGCCCTCGCGGGACAGTACGACATTAAAAAAAATGATAATATAAAAAACGTCAATGCAAAACTTGTACCCCAGGCGGTAACCCCTCTGAGAAAATCTTTCGGCAGTTCCGATCCAGTAAAAGCCTGGGTGACTGTCGTACACCCCACGGATTCTGGGAGAGGGGGCTACAAAGACGTGTCTCATGGCCATCAGGGCTTGCATAATATTCCATGGCTCTTTCTTACGGACAAAGGACGAAGAGGAAGCCTGTCAAGCATAGGCACCAACGACGTCAAGGACAGCACCGTGTCAGTATTTAGCCACTAGACACAAGAGAAGCTTGCTGTTTCAGAAGAAAGTGGTGCTTAGCTCAGAGTTAAGTGACAGTTAGTGGCTGATAAAGTCCAATCAGCAACGAAAGATATTACGGAGACGCTTTTATTAATTAACGATAAGTACGGTTACACAGCGAACGCTGTTGAGAATGGGCTCAAAGCCGCGCTCAAACACCATCAAACGGCAGAAGTGCTAAGAGAAGGCTTTTTTTATAAAGAAGAAGTGTGTGCAAACTCTTGAAAATTGTCATTTAAATCCTTGCAGTGTAGGAAACAAAGGCGAGATAAGTTCCGACAGCAGGTACAGAAAAGAACCCTAAAAACTGCCCAAAAGGAAATAGAACGAAGTAAAAAAAAAAGGAGCCTATCGGACAGCCCTGAGAAACGCCAGCGATCCATGCCTCCAAAGAAAAAGGCTCAATTCTCAGGCGAAAGTCACCCCCGGACCACCTCTGTACATTCTGGTGCTTTAGGGCCCTCATTATGTCGGACCATTTTGCCTAATTGAAGGCATTCTTATCGACGAGAGTCGCCAGAACACAGATGCTCCTCGTCTTATGAGAGGGTTTCCATGCCTTCTTGACCGACTAGAGAACCTCAGCCATAGTCATAACCATCGATCACCCCTTTTGGAACCCGTACTAGTTTTCTGAAAGGCTGACTTTTCCTCTCAAGCGGGTTCTTATCAGCCTCTCTAGCATCTTTCCAGCATTGTTCAACATACTCAAGGGTCAGAATGACGATGGGACCAGGGGTGGTGGCTTGTTCTTGTCCAGGAGAACAAGCTTTTAGATCTTCCAACGCTCGCTGAACAGTCCAACGTTTAGGCACGCATTCAACATGTCCAACAAAACGCGTGACTTCTTCGCAGCTATGATCTTGAGGACTTCGGATGGCACCCCGTCCGGACCGGGGGCCTTTCGCCCCGGCGTCTCCGAAGCTACCGACCTTAATTCATCAAGCGTTAAGAGAGGCACTTATCCTACACTAATGTCCTCTGGCCTCCTAGCGGGATGCTCCGGAAAAAGGCAAGAGACCACTCTCCCCAAAAAGGAAGGTTCCATCGGCGGCGTCGGGTCCGAGCTGCGATGTCTTTTTAACGCGATCCAGTAGCCCAGGCCCCAAGTGTCCTTAACCACCTCGGCGATGAGCTCACGCCAGCATCGGTTCTTGCTCACCTTGATCGCCCTTATCAGCGCTTTTTTTGCTTTCTTGTCATTTTATCCTTGTCATTCTAACATTGATACACATAATGTTAGAGAAACGAAATTGTATTTTTACTGAATTTTAATCAACTGATATTATTACATATGTATTTAAACTGTATAATTATTTCGTATACATTACTATTATATTTTTTTCTTTGTAATTTACTTAAAGCCATACGTGGTCATACCACACGGCTCAATAAATGCTACTTATACTTATACTTATCCTCTCATTCATTTTTCAAATTTCACCCTTTTTTGTTTTTTCTTTTGTTTACAAAGAAACTAAGTCTCTCATACATTCAAACAAATAATCACCCATTTCTTTTGAGCCTACCTCATCTCAAGCCAAGAACCCTCACTAACGACAAGGTCTTGCAGCCCCTAGAGGGTGACTAGGTGTGTAGTAGTAGTAATAGTAGTAGTTTTTTTTTTTTTTTTTTTTTTTTTTGTGAAGAAAAGGCAAATGCATTGAGGCACAACGCAGGGACAGCGGTAGAGTGGGACTCGGAGGATTTTTTTTTAATAGACCACTCATACCCACTTAACCTCCCCCATGCCACGTGCCTTTTGATCCATCCCGGAACCGCATACGCATTACTTCAGGGTGGAGCCACCAGGAAGACCATCGCGTCTCACAGCATTAACGAGCTAACTCGCCACCATTTGCTAGAAGTGCTGATGCTCTTGAGTCCTGACACAGACTCGGGCCCCCTGAGTTCCAGCACCCTTTCAAGCGCTCCAGAGTGAGCCGCTAACCTAGCACGCACCACTATAAGCTTGATGCTTTCCCTTGCTGATAGGTAAGAAGTACCCAGCGCATCGTATGTCCACATTAGCCTGCCTTCCAACTCAAGGCCTTTTTGCCTTATTTTCATCCTGCTTGGGCCTTACCGCTGGCCTCTTTTAGCACTGTTTTGAATGAAAGGCAGCTTCTTCTGCCTGCTTCGTGCTTGTTGTCCGTCATTGGGCAAAAAAAGCACCGTGCTAGACACTCATTCTTCCGGTGGTTTGAGCTTTTACACCAGAAGCAAAGCTTTGATCTGTTTTCTTTTCTACAGTTGCCTGAGATATGTCCATATACCAGGCATTTGTAACATCTTGTTACTTCAATTTTTTTTCGTATTTGACAGCTTACGAAGCCAACTCGTAACCTGCCCTCCTCTTCTACTTGTCTGGCAGTTGCTTCGTCCACCTTTATCAACGCCAGCTTCTGTTCTCTGGCATTTGGCTCCAAGAGAGCAACTTCTGGCTCCTGGCTCTGATGTCCAAAAGTCCTAGCGAAGGCCTCTTCGACCTCATCTTCCTCTACAATGGCATCCAGGTCTCGGACCTCTAATGTCACTTTTCTGTCGCTTAATTTGACAGTACCCTGTCCCGCTACCGACTTTTCAATTTGCTGTGAAAATGCAGCAGCATTCTCAACACCTTTGGCTTTAATAAGTATGTCTCCTTTTTTTGTAGTGACAACACTTTGGACTGCCACTTTAGCCTTATCGGGGTCGAAGTTCGCCTTCATAGTCTTCAGCACCGTTACAAGGGTTTGTCCTTTAGCCATCTTCACTACTACTGTTGTTGTCGCATCCACTTTATTCTTCTGGCTTGTTTTTTTTTTAGGAGGATTTTTTCTTGTTTGCCACTGCCTGTTTCCTTTTTATTTGAAGGCATGGGTTGCTGACGTTTTCCAGGGTTGTCTGATAGGCTCCTGTTTCTTTTACTTCGTTTTATTTTTTTTAGGGCAGTGTTCAGGGTTCTTTCCTGTACAAAACGTCGAAAATTATCTCGCTTTTGTTCCCTCCACTGCAGAGATTTAAATGACAACTTTCAAGCGTTTGCAAACACTTTTTCAGTCGAAACAAAGCCTTTTCTTATTACCACTGCCTCTTGTTGGTGTTTAGGCGTGGCTTTAAGCCCATTCTTTACAGCGTTCGCTGTGTTGCCTTACTTATCATTGATTAATTGTAGCGTCTCTGTAATATCTTTCGTTGCTGATTAGACTTTATCAGCCACTTGCTGTCGTATGACTCTGAGCTTAGCATCAATTTCTTCTAAAGAGGCAAGCTCCTACTGGGTCTGGTGGCTGAATACTGACATGTTGCTGTTCTCGGTGTCGTTAGTGCCAATGCTCGACAGAATTCCTTTCCGTCCGTTGTCCGTTAGAGAGGGCCATGAAACATTAGGCAGTTTCCAATTGCCATTAGACACGTCTTTGTGCCCCCCCCCCCCCCCAAAAAAATTTGTGGGGCCTGCGGCAGTTACCCAGGCTTTCACTGGATTGGAACTGCTGGCAGATTCTTTCCGAAATATTACTGCCTGGGGTACAAGTTTTGCATCGACGTTTTTCATATAAGCATCTTGTTAAATGTCGTACTGATTCTCGAGGGCCAGCTTCACCTTTTTTCTAGGAATGAGTATTTAAAAAGGGTTGAAACCAGGGCAGCAGCCCTCTCTGTAACCTCAGAGAACCACTACTTGCTCGGGCTGGCCAGGAATCGCCACTCTACCTTAGTACCACCCCCAGAGACTGCCCTAATGTTAAGTAACAAGTCATAGAATGATGTTCGTGTTTAATGTATATATATGTTGGTACATAACGGTCATCCCAGCGAGACAAGCAGCACCTTACAGTCGCGCGGCCGCGCAGACAACCCCACAAAACGAGCTGGCGTAAGGAACTGAGGCTTCAATACCACAGCAGTGTAGGATTTAGTGGATTTAATTAAATATTTTAAAACTTCCTGCCACGTGTCTTTAGTTATACCTCAGAGTTACGTTAGCATTACTTTAGTCGCCAATCATCTCAAGTCCTGATAAGGATTCAGGGTCTTTGAGGACCAGCATCCATTCTCTAGCGCTTCTTTGTATGCTGTATTCCCTGCAAGCGCAAGTTAATAATTGATGTTTACCCTTGCTGCCGAGAAAAACTACTTACCGCAGCAAAAATACTCACAACTTCGTCAGGGATTTCTCCCTCTTTTTTTCCTGAAAACCATCCAGACGGACATGTCAGCAGCCCTAGCCCTTCAAGCGTTGTCGCTGCTAAACATAGCACTGATGATGGTTTAATGCATGACAACTTCACATAAATAGCTCTCTAGCTGTTGCAACTGCTTGTACCACCTGCCAAACTAAAAGAAAGTGTGCTCTGCTGTATCGTTCAGTTTGGGGCAGTAATTGTAACTAGAAATTGGTTTTAACACCGTGTGGTAAAGATAGGTATCAAACTGTCTATGACCTAAGAAGAGCTTCGTTAAGCTATATTTAACTTCACCGTAACCACGCTCAGGCCATGGATGCAGGGTTGGCATAAGTCGATGTGTCAACCTACTTACATAGGCCTTGTCCCACTCTCGCTGCCGGCACTGCATGCTTTTCTTTCTCCTGAAGTCGTCCAGCTTGATCGTGCCTGCTGAAAATGTTGCTCAACTCTCCCTTACCAAAATGACGATAGGCACGGTTCTCGTCATCACCATCAGCACGGCCAAAGATACTGTACGATACGCACAAGCAACTTGCAAGGTTCTGAACCACTGCAGAGATGTTAGGTGGTTTCAGAGCCATGCCACAGCCAATACATCCATCCAGACTTTCTAACTGTACAACATAATGGAGCTTGCCACTGACGCGGAAAATCCTCTTTTGGTTTCTCGTGGCCCACCTATATTCGGTATCAGTTGCGACAGAGCCCCCGTTACCTTCAGGCCCTTCTTTACAATTTTTCTAATAAATTTTCCAAATGTAAGTCAAGAATTAACCCACATTCAGAGATACCTGACAGTAAGGCACTTACAGATCACTGCACCCATTACGTTCCCATGAAAATCATCGTTAAACCATCACTGACTAGCGAGCACAACAATCTCCGTTTTACAGCTTGCCAACTCCAAACCATAGTCTCCCAGCCACTCCAACACCCTGAAGATCCCTAATAAATCCTGAGCTCAGCTTGGGCTCGGAATCTTGCTAAAACGACGCCAGCAATGTCATCTATAAAGCCTACCAGCCTTACCCCATCGGGCATTTCTAAGCGTAGGAGTCTAATGTACACGAGATTTAGAAGGTTCAGACTCAGCGTAAAACCACACTGATGTCAATGCTACCTCTCATAGTCTCTACATTGTGTTGTATTAAAGCACACAATCCTTGAGATAGTTGTAGAGAAACTTTGTCAAGTACGTCGATACCTCCTGTTTGCATAGTGCCCTTCTTATGTTGGACCATCTTGCAAGTTAAAGGCATTCTTAATGTCTAGGGTGGTCAGAACACAATCATTCCTTGTCTTGTAAGGAGCTTGCCATGTCCATTTCGCATACATTAGAATCTCCGTCAGCACGTGACTTGTTGATCTACAACCCCTAAAACTGTGCGTGTTGTCATATGGATTGGCTATCTCCTGTAAGCGTGATTAGATTATACTCTGCAGTATCTTCCCTGAGTCGTCCAGTATACACAGGGGCCAGAATGATGCCAGGGTTGCGGGAGACTCCTTACCCTTGCCCAGAAAAATGAGGCATTGGATCTTTCACGGCCTACCAATTTTGCCTGCTTTCAAACAAGCATTAAATACATCCTGCAGAAGAAATGGTTTCTCCACAAGTTCGATCTTAGAAACTTGATTAGGTATTTCCTCTTGGCCTAGGACTTTCCATCTTGGTAAAGCCAACAGAACTATTGACAGCTCCGTTTGCGTGAACAAAGGAACCTTGTCCTCTTTGTCTGTCTAGGTCCACTGGATGTACCAAGAAAAGGGCTTTGACAACGTCCTGCATAAGCAATGCTCCATAAGCCACACTGGTCCTAAGCTACTTAGTCATTTTATGACTATGCAGTGGCCCAGGCCCCAGGTGTCTCAGTGGACCTTGGCAACAAGGACACTCCAACAACGGGTTTCATTTTTTTTGATTGATCTCACCAATTTTTTCTTTGCATCCTTATAAAACGCAACCACTTTCTCAACATTCTCCTTTGCTGGAAGCGCTGGGATCTATGATGGAGTCAGAGACATCCTTCGCATAACAGCGACTTTTTTGCTACACAATTAGTTCGGTTTCCGACTTTATCTGGTGGATTTTTCAAGCCTACTGTGTTAAAAGGTGTCATACCATTCTTTGATACGTTACATGGTAGATCTCACGAACTGCTCTGCCTTGGCTGTTCCTGAGATAGTGTTTAAGTTAACTGAAGGTGGTACATTGGCCATATCTTTGTGAAGCGCTTCTTGGTTAAGTGGCGCTACATTTCACCTAACGGCTAGTGCTCTGAATGTTTCTCAGGACACAGAAACATGCAGCTCAAGTTTAATAGAAATAAACTAATGATTACTCGCCAAGCAGTCCACTAAAATCTTCCACGCCGACACCTGCATTGCCATGCTAAGCGTTGCGAGCGTCACATCAACTATCGAATCCCTGGNGTGTTAAGATGCCCGTGACAGCTGCTGCTGCCCTGAATAAAAGGAATTATTTTTGGCTAGGGTCGATAAACTGTAGGATTGGCATTTTGAAAAATATGCCAGAACGCTGTTTTAAGTGCTTAGGCTTTAGGCATCTTGAAAGCAGCTGCAACGGCACATATAGAACTGGGCCATGTTAAAAGTGTGGTGAGAGTGGACACCAAGCTAGTAGCTGACGTATTAAGGGAGTGGAAAAGCCACCTGTGTTGAGAGGTGACTCTGATGCCCGATCTCCTTTATGTGGTAGGCTCTGCAGTACGTGCGGCCCTACATGAGACAGGCGAAAACTTTGGTGCTAATTCTGCAGGGTAACCTACAGAGGCCCTGGCTTTTGCAGACACTGCTGGACCAGTACTTTCGGGACTGGGAAGCAGCTCTGCTAGTAATAAGATAACCGTGCTGTAAAAATGCAGGGGTGTGCTCGTATGGTGACATCACGGGTACGGCATCCATGACGGTTTGCAACAGGGAACAGTTCCCGGTTTCTGACTCTTGAGGTGGGAGCGGTTACGCGTAGATTAGAAGTGTCCGCGTTATTTATGTAAGTTGCTACATCTCCTATAACCTAACTGTCAGCGTTTTTTGGGAGCAGCTCACTGCCCTTAAGGATGACGTGTGTGTTTGGGAAATAAGGCGACAGAGTCATTGCCAGCGATCTGAATTCTAAGGCCACTACTTGAAGTGAAATGCAAACTGATACAGGGGATGAATAGTATTGGAAATGGCCTCAAGCTTTGACCTTAACGACTTAATTTTCGATTATAAGGCTATGTTTCGACGAATAGAAGCCAGGGATTTGATAGTTGATGTGACGCTCGCAACGCTTAGCATAGCAATGCAGGTGTCGGCGTGGAAGATTTTAGTGGACTGCTTGGCGAGTAATCATTAGTTTATTTCTATTAAACTTGAGCTGCATGTTTCTGTGTCCTGAGAAACATTCAGAGCACTAGCCGTTAGGTGAAATGTAGCGCCACTTAACCAAGAAGCGCTTCACAAAGATATGGCCAATGTACCACCTTCAGTTAACTTAAACACTATCTCAGAAACAGCCAAGGCAGAGCAGTTCGTGAGATCTACCATGTAACGTATCAAAGAATGGTATGACACCTTTTAACACAGTAGGCTTGAAAAATCCACCAGATAAAGTCGGAAACCGAACTAATTGTGTAGCAAAAAAGTCGCTGTTATGCGAAGGATGTCTCTGACTCCATCATAGATCCCAGCGCTTCCAGCAAAGGAGAATGTTGAGAAAGTGGTTGCGTTTTATAAGGATGCAAAGAAAAAATTGGTGAGATCAATCAAAAAAAATGAAACCCGTTGTTGGAGTGTCCTTGTTGCCAAGGTCCACTGAGACACCTGGGGCCTGGGCCACTGCATAGTCATAAAATGACTAAGTAGCTTAGGACCAGTGTGGCTTATGGAGCATTGCTTATGCAGGACGTTGTCAAAGCCCTTTTCTTGGTACATCCAGTGGACCTAGACAGACAAAGAGGACAAGGTTCCTTTGTTCACGCAAACGGAGCTGTCAATAGTTCTGTTGGCTTTACCAAGATGGAAAGTCCTAGGCCAAGAGGAAATACCTAATCAAGTTTCTAAGATCGAACTTGTGGAGAAACCATTTCTTCTGCAGGATGTATTTAATGCTTGTTTGAAAGCAGGCAAAATTGGTAGGCCGTGAAAGATCCAATGCCTCATTTTTCTGGGCAAGGGTAAGGAGTCTCCCGCAACCCTGGCATCATTCTGGCCCCTGTGTATACTGGACGACTCAGGGAAGATACTGCAGAGTATAATCTAATCACGCTTACAGGAGATAGCCAATCCATATGACAACACGCACAGTTTTAGGGGTTGTAGATCAACAAGTCACGTGCTGACGGAGATTCTAATGTATGCGAAATGGACATGGCAAGCTCCTTACAAGACAAGGAATGATTGTGTTCTGACCACCCTAGACATTAAGAATGCCTTTAACTTGCAAGATGGTCCAACATAAGAAGGGCACTATGCAAACAGGAGGTATCGACGTACTTGACAAAGTTTAAGCTTAGCCTCCAAAGATTTCTGGGGGGAGACGTCAGAGGCCCAGGCCTGAGGCAATAATTGTAAAGCCAGCAGAAGACAAAAAGCACACCCCTGCATGGTTACAGCACGGTTATCTTATTACTAGCAGAGCTGCTTCCCAGTCCCGAAAGTACTGGTCCAGCAGTGTCTGCAAAAGCCAGGGCCTCTGTAGGTTACCCTGCAGAATTAGCACCAAAGTTTTCGCCTGTCTCATGTAGGGCCGCACGTACTGCAGAGCCTACCACATAAAGGAGATCGGGCATCAGAGTCACCTCTCAAAACAGGTGGCTTTTCCACTCACTTAATACGGCAGCTACTAGCTTGGTGTCCACTCTCACCACACTTTTAACATGGCCCAGTTCTATATGTACCGTTGCAGCTGCTTTCAAGATGCCCAAAGCCTAAGCACTAAAAACAGCGTTCTGGCATATTTTTCAAAATGCCAATCCTACAGTTTATCGACCCTAGCCAAAAATAATTCCTTTTTTCAGGGCAGCAGCAGCTGTTACGGGCATCTCAACACAGGCAACTCAGTTACCCCTAATACTGCCGAACGATAGTTGGACCAATTCTGGGACACTTTCTCGTTAAAACAGCTTTTGACAGCCACTGCAATCTCTTTCCACGTAACTTCCTCAGGTAGTCCAGGACTTTCTGGCGTCTCAAAATCTCATTATGTTGGACCATTTGGCCGAGTAAAAGGCATTTATCACGTCGAGAGCCACCAAGACGTAGACGCTCCTCGTCTTATAAAAGGACTTCCATGCCTCCCTAACCGAGTCCATTATACCTAAGGGTCGGAATGACGACGGGATCAGGAAGGGTGGTTTGACTTTGTCCAAAAAAGACAAGCTTTTGGATCTTCCAACGCTCGCTGAACAGTCCAACGTTTAGGCACGCATTCAACATGTCCAACAAAACGCGTGACTTCTTCGCAGCTATGATCTTGAGGACTTCGGATGGCACCCCGTCCGGACCGGGGGCCTTTCGCCCCGGCGTCTCCGAAGCTACCGACCTTAATTCATCAAGCGTTAAGAGAGGCACTTATCCTACACTAATGTCCTCTGGCCTCCTAGCGGGATGCTCCGGAAAAAGGCAAGAGACCACTCTCCCCAAAAAGGAAGGTTCCATCGGCGGCGTCGGGTCCGAGCTGCGATGTCTTTTTAACGCGATCCAGTAGCCCAGGCCCCAAGTGTCCTTAACCACCTCGGCGATGAGCTCACGCCAGCATCGGTTCTTGCTCACCTTGATCGCCCTTATCAGCGCTTTTTTTGCTTTCTTGTCATTTTATCCTTGTCATTCTAACATTGATACACATAATGTTAGAGAAACGAAATTGTATTTTTACTGAATTTTAATCAACTGATATTATTACATATGTATTTAAACTGTATAATTATTTCGTATACATTACTATTATATTTTTTTCTTTGTAATTTACTTAAAGCCATACGTGGTCATACCACACGGCTCAATAAATGCTACTTATACTTATACTTATCCTCTCATTCATTTTTCAAATTTCACCCTTTTTTGTTTTTTCTTTTGTTTACAAAGAAACTAAGTCTCTCATACATTCAAACAAATAATCACCCATTTCTTTTGAGCCTACCTCATCTCAAGCCAAGAACCCTCACTAACGACAAGGTCTTGCAGCCCCTAGAGGGTGACTAGGTGTGTAGTAGTAGTAATAGTAGTAGTTTTTTTTTTTTTTTTTTTTTTTTTTTTTTTTTTTTTTTTTTTTTTTTTTTTTTTTT
>NW_019384218.1:745715-776498 GCF_000648655.2 Copidosoma floridanum
CCCCCCCCTAAACAGTCCAACTTGCAGGTACGCATTGAAATGTCCAGAAGAACATATGGCTTCTCCACAGCTATAATCTTAAGGACTTCAGACGGTACTACGTCCAGGCTAGGAGCGCTCAACCCTGGATTTGGGGCGCATTCTGCTGTTGACCCAGCCCAGCCTTATGTGATCCATTGTATCCAAGATTTTAGCCATCGTCACAGGTGCCTCAACGTAGACAATCCGATTTCCCCTGACAGTGCCAGTCGACAGCTGCACTACCATGACAGGGGCCCTCTCTTTCTCAAAGCAGCTCTTAAGTGCAGCCTGCACGTCCTATTTTGTCACTGTAGGACCGTCTCTAATCTCGTAGGTCAAGTGCGGGACAAGGGTCCTTATGCCCTTAGCGTCCGCCACAGCGTTTTTAAGGGCATCGGCAAACGCATCGTGGCAGTCAGACGTGGTGTCTCTCAGCTCGACGAGAACACAACCTGTTATCGTCTTTCTAATTGACCCCACGCCCGCCCCAAGTATGACTGAATTGAACCCCTTCATTAGTGCCAGGACCTTGGCATACTTTTTGTCTTCTGCTGGCTTTACAATTATTGCGTCAGGCCTCTGTTTGCATAGTGCCCTTCTTATGTTGGACCATCTTGCAAGTTAAAGGCATTCTTAATGTCTAGGGTGGTCAGAACACAATCATTCCTTGTCTTGTAAGGAGCTTGCCATGTCCATTTCGCATACATTAGAATCTCCGTCAGCACGTGACTTGTTGATCNCAGGACCTTGGCATACTTTTTGTCTTCTGCTGGCTTTACAATTATTGCGTCAGGCCTGGGCCTCTGACGTCTCCCCCCAGAAATCTTTGGAGGCTCTACCAATATCGCCTTGGGCTTATCTTTCCTAGCCTTTTCCTTGATTGATTTCTTTTTTTTTTTTTTTTTTTTGGACCTCAATCCAATTTCCATTACAGCCCATGCAGCCTGCCATATCGTCTTCTGATTGTGGCAGAAAGCTAAGCCCTTTTAGTTTCTTTAGGACCTTTTCTAGTGTTCCACGCCATGTTGGGGTACTAAGTCATAAGCGCTTTAACCATCGCCCTCGCAAGTGCCTCGAATGCGATGTCAGCGCTTTTTTTAAATTAAACCTCTAAGTCATGTCTGCAGCAGAGTCAGCCCTCTCTTATCCTTATTCCACCATAATTCTCCTTACTATAGAAGTAACGTGTTCATCCCTCCCTCTTTAAGAATCCGTAGTGCCTACAGCAGTAATCCGGGCTTTTACCGGATCGAGACTACTGCCTCAAAGAGGTTACCACCTGGGTCACTAGTTTCTTATTGACATTCTTTACTTTTAGTGCTTTTCAAAATTGTATCGACTATTAAAAGCAAGTATTCCCCTTTTTTTCAAAAATAAGTGTCTAAAGGAGTGAAAATCAGCGCAGCAGCCCCCTCCGTTGCTGAAGATAGGCGCTACTTGCTCGGGCCAGCCGGGAGTTGCCACTCTCTCTCAGTCCCACCAACGGAGACCACCCTAGCGTCGTGTAAAGAGAGTGTGGAAGTGATGTATGTGTGTAGTGTATGTAAACGTTAGAACACCACAGTCAAACCAGCAAGACTTGCGCCAGACAACCTGCCAAAACGAACTGACGCATAAAGGCACTTAAATTGCCGCCATGTAGCTTCCTCAGTAGTAGAAAGCCTAGATTAGTCAGCCCACTGCGTCTTTTTTGTTAAAAAAACGTGTAGCCATATTAAATGCAGTTATCCAGACCTACCTGAACCTCATTGTGTGGCTTTAGAAGCTGCCAGGTCCATCACGCAAATCAGAGAAAGACCTCACCACATGCAAACCAAAACGACTATTGAGTATACCTGTAATTGTTTAGTAACAGTGTGATCCATGTATATGAGGAGAATGTTCTAACCGCCGTTTACTTCTATACACAATGGAGTAGAGAGTGAGTGAGATTTGTCAAGGTTACAACCATACCAAGACAGCGGCCTGATTATTAGTGGCTTGGATGGAGGGCCAGCCCCTGTCAGCCCTCCAAGTCAGCTGGTGTCCATTCGGGGATTGAGACAGCTTTCTTCAAGCTCCAGTCCCTACACGCAAACACCTCTCAAACTCCGTGAAAATTGGATAGAGGTCCAAAAAAAAAAAAAAAAAAAAAAATCAATCAAGGAAAAGGCTAGAAAAAATAAGCCCCCATTGACAAAAGCTTAGCCTCCAAAGATTTCTGGGGGGAGACGTCAGAGGCCCAGGCCTGAGGCAATAATTGTAAAGCCAGCAGAAGACAAAAAGTATGCCAAGCTCCTGGCACTAATAATGGGATTCAATTCGGTCACACTTGAGGCGGGCGAGAAGTCAATTAGAAAGACGATAACAGGTTGTGTTCTCGTCGAGCTGAGAGACACCACGTCTGACTGCCACGATGCGTTTGCCGATGCCCTTGAAAACGCTGTAACGGACGCTGAGGGCGTAAGGACACTTGCCCCGCACTTGACCTACGAGATAAGAGACGGTCCTACAGTGACAGATTAGGACGTGCAGGCTGCACTTAAGAGCTGCTTTAAGAAAGAGAGGGCCCCTGTCATGGTGGTGCAGCTGTCGACTGGCACTGTCAGGGGAAATCGGATTGTCTACGTTAAGGCACCTGTGACGGTGGCTAAATTCTTGGATACAATGGATCACATAAGGCTGGGCTGGGTCAACAGCAGAATGCGCCCCAAATCCAGGGTTGAGCGCTCCTAGCCTGGACGGAGTACCGTCTGAAGTCCTTAAGATTATAGCTGTGGAGAAGCCATATGTTCTTCTAGACATTTCAATGCGTGCCTGCAAGTTAGACTGTTTAGGGGGGGGGATTTGGAAGATTTAGAGGCTTTTTTGGACAAAGTCAAACCACCCTTCCTGATCCCGTCGTCATTCCGACCCTGAGGTATGTTGGACTCGGTTAAGGAGGCATGGAAGTCCTTTTATAAGACGAGGAGCGTCTGCGTCTTGGTGGCTCTCGACGTGAAAAATGCCTTTAACTCGGCCAAATGGTCCAACATAATGAGATTTTGAGACGCCAGAAAGTCCCGGACTACCTGAGAAAGTTACGTGGAAAGAGATTGCAGTGGCTGTCAAAAGCTGTTTTAACGAGAAAGTGTCCCAGAATTGGTCCGACTATCGTTCGGCAGTATTAGGGGTAACTGAGTTGCCTGTGTTAAGATGCCCGTGACAGCTGCTGCTGCCCTGAATAAAAGGAATTATTTTTGGCTAGGGTCGATAAACTGTAGGATTGGCATTTTGAAAAATATGCCAGAACGCTGTTTTAAGTGCTTAGGCTTTAGGCATCTTGAAAGCAGCTGCAACGGCACATATAGAACTGGGCCATGTTAAAAGTGTGGTGAGAGTGGACACCAAGCTAGTAGCTGACGTATTAAGGGAGTGGAAAAGCCACCTGTGTTGAGAGGTGACTCTGATGCCCGATCTCCTTTATGTGGTAGGCTCTGCAGTACGTGCGGCCCTACATGAGACAGGCGAAAACTTTGGTGCTTATTCTGCAGGGTAACCTACAGAGGCCCTGGATTTTGCAGACACTGCTGGACCAGTACTTTCGGGACTGGGAAGCAGCTCTGCTAGTAATAAGATAACCGTGCTGTAAAAATGCAGGGGTGTGCTCGTATGGTGACATCACGGGTACGGCATCCATGACGGTTTGCAACAGGGAACAGTTCCCGGTTTCTGACTCTTGAGGTGGGAGCGGTTACGCGTAGATTAGAAGTGTCCGCGTTATTTATGTAAGTTGCTACATCTCCTATAACCTAACTGTCAGCGTTTTTTGGGAGCAGCTCACTGCCCTTAAGGATGACGTGTGTGTTTGGGAAATAAGGCGACAGAGTCATTGCCAGCGATCTGAATTCTAAGGCCACTACTTGAAGTGAAATGCAAACTGATACAGGGGATGAATAGTATTGGAAATGGCCTCAAGCTTTGACCTTAACGACTTAATTTTCGATTATAAGGCTATGTTTCGACGAATAGAAGCCAGGGATTCGATAGTTGATGTGACGCTCGCAACGCTTAGCATAGCAATGCAGGTGTCGGCGTGGAAGATTTTAGTGGACTGCTTGGCGAGTAATCATTAGTTTATTTCTATTAAACTTGAGCTGCATGTTTCTGTGTCCTGAGAAACATTCAGAGCACTAGCCGTTAGGTGAAATGTAGCGCCACTTAACCAAGAAGCGCTTCACAAAGATATGGCCAATGTACCACCTTCAGTTAACTTAAACACTATCTCAGAAACAGCCAAGGCAGAGCAGTTCGTGAGATCTACCATGTAACGTATCAAAGAATGGTATGACACCTTTTAACACAGTAGGCTTGAAAAATCCACTAGATAAAGTCGGAAACCGAACTAATTGTGTAGCAAAAAAGTCGCTGTTATGCGAAGAATGTCTCTGACTCCATCATAGATCCCAGCGCTTCCAGCAAAGGAGAATGTTGAGAAAGTGGTTGCGTTTTATAAGGATGCAAAGAAAAAATTGGTAAGATCAATCAAAGAAAGTGAAACCCGTTGTTGAAGTGTCCTTGTTGCCAAGGTCCACTGAGACACCTGGGGCCTGGGCTACTGCATAGTCACAAAATGACTAAGTAGCTTAGGACCAGTGTGGCTTATGTAGCCATTGCTTATGCAGGACGTTGTCAAAGCCCTCTTCTTGGTAAATCCAGTAGACCTAGACAGACAAAGTGGACAAGGTTCCTTTGTTCACGCAAACGGAGCTGTCAACAGTTCTGTTGGCTTTACCAAGATGGAAAGTCCCAGGCCAAGAGAAAATACCTAATCAAGTTTCAAAGATCGAAGTTGTGGAGAAACCATTTTTTCTGCAAGATGTGTTTAATGCTTGTTTGAAAGCAGGCATAATTGGTAGGCCGTGAAAGATCCAATGCCTCATTTTTCTGGGCAAGGGTAAGGAGTCTCCCGCAACCCTGGCATCATTTTGACCCCTGTGTATACTGAACGACTCAGAAAAAATACTGCAGAGTATGATCTAGTCACGCTTACGTAAGATAGCCAATAAATCTGACAACACGCACAGTTTTAGGGTTGGTAGATCAACAAGTCACGTGCTGACGGAGATTCTAATGTATGCGAAATGGACATGGCAAGCTTCTTACAAGACAAGGAATGATTGTGTTCTGACCACCCTAGACATTAAGAATGCCTTTAACTTGCAAGATGGTCCAACATAAGAAGGGCACTATGCAAACAGGAGGTATCGACGTACTTGACAAAGTTTCCCTACAACTATCTCAAGGATTGTGTGCTTTAATACAACACAATGTAGAGACTATGAGAGGTAGCATTGACATCAGTGTGGTTTTACGCTGAGTCTGAACCTTCTAAATCTCGTGTACATTAGACTCCTACGCTTAGAAATGCCCGATGGGGTAAGGCTGGTAGGCTTTATAGATGACATTGCTCGCGTCGTTTTAGCAAGATTCCGAGCCCAAGCTGAGCTCAGGATTTATTAGGGATCTTCAGGGTGTTGGAGTGGCTGGGAGACTATGGTTTGGAGTTGGCAAGCTGTAAAACGGAGATTGTTGTGCTCACTAGTCAGTGATGGTTTAACGATGATTTTTATGTAAACGTAATAGGTGCAGTGATCTGTAAGAGCCCCGCTGTCAGGTATCTCAGAATGTGGGTAAATTCTTGACTTACATTTGGGAAACTTACTAGAAAAATTGTAAAGAAGGGCCTGAAGGTAACGGGGGCTCTGTCGCAACCAATACCGAATATAGGTGGGCCACGAGAAACCAAAAGAGGATTTTCCGCGTCAGTGGCAAGCTCCATTATGTTGTACAGTTAGAAGGTCTGGATGGATGTGTTGGAAGTGGCATGGCTCTGAAATCACCTAACATCTTTGCAGTGGGTCAGAACCTTGCAAGTTGCTTTTGCGTATTGTACAGTATCTTCGGCCGTGCTGATGGTGATGACGAGAACCGTGCCCATCGTCATTTTAGTATGGGAGAGTTGAGCCACATTTCAACCAGGCAAGATCAAGCTGGATGACTTCAGGAGAGAGAAAAGCATGCAGTGTTGGCAGCAAGAGTGGGACAAGGCCTATGTGGGTAGGTTGACACATCGACTTATGCCAACCCTGCATCTATGGCTCAGGCGTGGTTACGGTGAAGTTAAATATTGCTTAACCAAGCTCTTCTAAGGTCATAGACAGTTTGATACGTATCTTTACCACACGGTGTTAAAACCAACTCCTAGTTACGATTACTGCCCCAAACTGAAAGATACAGCAAAGCACACTTTCTTTTAGTATGGCAGGTGGTACAAGCAGTGGCAACAGCTAGAGAGCTATTCATGTGAAGTTGTCATGCCTTAAACCATAATCAGTGCCATGTTCAGCGGCGCCAACGCTTGGAGGGCTAGGGCTACTGACATGTCCGTCCGGATGGTTTTTAGGGAAAAAAGAGGGAGAAATCGACTCCCTGATGGAGTTGTGTGAATTTTTGCTGCTGTTAGTAGTTCTACTTAGCAGCAAGGGTAAGCATCAATCATGAACTTGCGCTTGCAAGGAATACAGCGTACAAAGAAGCGCTAGAGAATGGATGCTGGTCCTCAAAGACCCTGATTCCTTATCAGGACTTGAGATGATTGGCGACTAAAGTAATGCTAATGTAACTCTGAGGTATAACTAAAGACATGTGGTAGGGAGTTCTAAAATGTATATTATAAAATCCACTAAATCCTACACTACTGAGGTATCGAAGCATTTCTCCTTTTCTCCACAAAAAAACTTCAATACTAATAGTAATTATTATCTCAAATTTATCCTATTCATGAAGTACATCAGTTCTATGTCAACGCGGTGTAGTATTTTATAATGATACGGGATTATACACTAAAATTATTTTTTTTTGCAAGTATATTTATGTAAATGTTTGTTCGTATGTAACATTACAGCGATATTTGTTTAGTATTTACTCTTTCTTTTATGATTATAGGAGACAAGTAGAGCACACAATTAAGTAAGTATAGTGTTAACCATAATAATAATACGGATTATCATTTAAAATAATAAATAATGAAAAATTATTTTCCTTTAGATGCGTAAACCTTTATTTTAAATATAAGTGCTGATATGACAAGACGTTATGAAAAAAAGTTTTTACCAAGTTCGCTGCTGTTTTAACATCTGAATCTGTGTTTGCTACTTTTCCATTCCAAATATTAGTTAACTACTATTATAACCAAAAATTTGAGTTTACTCCATTTTCACTAACTTTTTGAGTTGGTTCTGTCTTTTACCGAACTGTCAACATCTCCAGTACCTCTCTGACGTTATCAGATTAGATCTTACTATTGCAACTTTTATGAAGAAAGAGTGAGAGAAACATTAATAATATTACGCTGAAATAACTTCTGCGGCAGTCATTGACTGCATAATTGTGTTCAGTGACCCCTTAAATTCTTGAGTTATTACTTTAGTTTGCTAGTTTGTAAATAAAAAAAGGAATTCCAACATACAACATGTTTGACAACCTGTTTACAACAATCAGGTGATATATCACTTGAAATCTCAGGTAACTATCTTATGTCAAAAGCTCACCTGAAATCTTAGCTGACATTCTATGAAAGTATCTTTACATAAAGAAACAATTGAAAATTTCATTCACAGTATTCAAATCTGTTCTGTGAAAAATACCCTTTGGGTAGTACATCGAACAACACATTTTTAAACGTGTTTTATGTCAATGTTTAAGAAAAAAAAATGAATTTCTTTGAATTTCAGGTGAGACCTTAGATGCTTTTTTAGATAAGATATGAGATGAAAATTAACCTGAGAATTTATGAAATTTATTTAACATTACAAAATTAACATAAGACACTTTTTTTAAAGTAGTGCTTTTTAATGTACTATCTTAATAGTAATACTAGCAGAATAGCTTGGAATACTGTGAAATAAGGTTTAATTCTTTTTTTTTTTTTTTCAGTAAGAATACTTTTCTAGAAATCTTATCTAAGATCTTAGATAATTTTTCGACATGAAAAAGTTACCTGAAATCTTATATAAGATCTCATGTGATGGTTGTAGACAGGACAGCAACTTTAAACCCCAGATGCCTCGGACACCATCATCGACCGCAAAGTTGTGATTGGCAACCCTCAAAAATCTTAGTTAAGTATTTTTTTTCGGTGTTTTAAAAATAAGAAGCAAAACATCGAAAGATGACATGTTGGCACATGACGACCACCCTGGGTTCCTGGTGATTTGGAGGCTATTGCCAACTGCATATTCGTGTACAGCAGCTCTGAAGACCCTTGAGTAACTACTTTTGCTTGGTGTTTTACAAATTAGAAATGAAACTCAAGAAGACAATTTGTTTGACAATTACCTATAGTAATACATGTCTGTTTCATTATCTTTAAAAAAAGTACTTTGATAATATTTCAGTTCATCATTCAGGAAATAATACTTTTGTGGATATGAATATGATACCGAAACATCATAAAAGTGACAATGATAGATACTTTTCATATTAATTTTACGTTTAAAAGTCCAATAACGAAGTAAATGGCGAACGTGGTCACTCAAGTATGAACTCGCTTGCGTAGCGCTCCTACGCTACTTAATCATAAAATTCTTTTAATGAATTCAAGTTAAAGAGTTGTGAAACTGTAGTTCTTAAATTCAAACACCTCATTAAAAAATAACTCACTGAAGTAGTCCTTATGCAATATTAAGAAAAGTGGACTGTATGAAGAACAATGGGGAAGAGTAAAACGGTAAAGTAACTTAAATTCAAAGACTAACCATGTAAAAATTTAATCTATTTAAAACCTTAACAATAAAATAAAGCAAATCAGTTTTAATTAAGTGTACGGCAAGCTTGCTCAAACGCTGCCCAAGCTAGGTGCCACCAAGAAAGATGCGCTCTCAAGACGAGTAATACGCAGACTAGTAGTATTATTTTTTCAAAAAGTCTTGGCCGTGAATAGAGCAGTGGCAAATCTAGAAGAGGTATATTTACTGTAAATTAACTCTATATTAGGAATCCTAGAAATGAATCCAGCTTTTACCAGAAATAGAAAAAAAGTATATTTTATTTACAAAATATGTAAAAAGGATTGGCTTAAGTCTAGTTTTTATTAATTTTTTTAAGCTTATGACTTCTCTTGATAAATTGTCGCATCATTAAGAAAAGAGAAAAATGTAGAAGACAGTGTTTCTAATTCGTAATCACTAAACAACGGATTAAATAAGTTAATCAAAAAGAAAAGTTTGTATCCTTACAATAATCTTTTTTTTTTTAAAAACTTAAGAAACACAAACTTTCATCAAAACAAAGCTTTTATAGCAGCTTAATTAAAGCCCATATCAGTAATGAAGAGTTTTAACATTTTGTAGTCATATAAAATACCTTTAACATACAATTACTAAGTTGCAGTTATTACTCCGAGGTATATTAAAGTTATAATTGGTAGGATAGTCTTATGTATCAGATTATATTACATTTTTCTGCACCACATTAAAGACATAATTCGTTATTTCATTCATAAGACTGTTGGTGACTGCATTGGATGTTTGCGATAGTCTGCTTTAACTTTCCATTAAGTCCTAATGAAATTCATATACAAGTTTATGATGTACACTAAGTGCAACTTATATTTGTTTTTGGATGCAGATTTCGATACAAAATAATTATATGGTTCCCAATATACACATGCTTACGCAGTATTCCGACTTATATGTGAAGACAAACGAACTATTACGAGTTAAAATATTTTAATATTTGGAAAATAATTGTTTTGATTTACATTTATACAATTCAACTTATTTTTACACAAAACGTGGTCTAATAATACGCAAAATATAGAAAGTTACGATTGTAAGTAATATGTGCCAAATGCCAGAATCGTTTGATAGAAATGTATATATNATGTGCGTTCCACGGGCCTGTATATATATATATATAGAGAGAGAGAGAGAGAGAGAGAGAGAGAGAGAGAGACAGACAGAGAGAGAGAATCCAACATTAAACCAAGTAGTAAGAAAAAAAAGTAATCGATGGTTCTTCGTAAGACAAGAGCTTATTAACAATTTGAATCTTCTAGAGTTACTGGACTAGTATTAGTGGTGGTTTGAGAATTTAAATATTTATGTAAGGGCTAAGCTTGCGAATTTATGAGATTAGAGATAAAAAAAAGAATGAAAACAACATAACCTTAAGTATTCTTTACGATTAATTAATTGAACATACTTTTAAAACTGTTTCGGCTGCTTGAAGCCATCATTTTGAGGTTTAAATAATTTTTCTTCATAGGTTAGTTTTTCGAATTTTCAAAAGTTGCTTTTGAAGCTTTTCGCATCCCTTTTTTAAAAAGTGTTAGTTTAAAATAAGCATAATAAAAATCTTAGAGCTGTATGGGGGTGAAGATAAAGTTCAGAATATTTAAGCCTTTTCTTTGTACGCATGAAAGTTTTTTTTTTTAAATACAATTTAAAAGTTATGCGGGAATAATGATTTGAATCAAAAAGTTATGAATTCGCATCCAAGATAAACATTACACTTTGAAGTACTAGAATTTGTGTATAAAGAATTTATTCAACGCAATTTCTTTATTAAATGGATCTTTTATTATCCATTGTCCTCTGACATCTACTTTTAAATATGACACGATGGTGTGGTAAGTAAAGTTACAGTATACCCTACTTAAGTGAGAGAAATAATACAGGAAACGAAATCTTTTACATCAGAATTTTCGTCAACTTATCAGGCTAAAACATCCTAAGATAAGTAAGAGCGAACAATAACTCGAATCTCGTAGAAAAAACAAAGAGAAATATGTTTTTTTAATGTACCCTGTAGTTAGGTATACTTAAAATACTAGGTGTCTGATAGGTCTACAAGACTTCGGTCTGATAAATCTTGTAAGTCTGTTAAAAGTACCAGACGTTTGATCAACCTATAAGCTCCACGTTTTATAGGCTTAGTAAGTGTGTTAGAGAACCCAGATGTCAGATGGATCTACGATTTTTAAATCGTGTTTAACAAAACAAAAATTTTGAATATTTAAGAGAAAAATGCTAACATGAAGTTGCTTTCATCTTTCGCATTATCTAGCACTTAAACATGCATCGTGTTCAATCCAAACCAACATTTTTATGAAAGCTAATGCAAAAATCTGTAAAAAAATTTTAAAAATTTGAAAAAATGGGCTTACTGAAACAAACAATCAATTCAAATTTTCTAATCGGAAAATGATGGCTTTATACAGATCAAATGATTTTTATAGTATTTTGAAACAAATTGGCGTAAAAAAGTATGCAAGATCATGCCGTTTATTAAATGATTTTTTTTCTGTCTATTAGCTATACAATTTGCTAGTTAAGCCCTTAAACAAAAATTTAAATTTTCAAACTGTCCCTGACATTAATCATGTGACTTTAGGAGGCTGAAACTTAGGATAAGTTCTAGTCTTACCAAGTACTATCGATAACGTTCTTTTTAATTATAAGTTTTTTCGACTGTACGTTTTGATATGAAAGACTCTATACATAAGCGATCCTAACGCTTCGACAATTTTAATATTGCGTCTTATGTAAGGTCAGGTGTTGTGTATTAATGATCTGGATGTTTACGATATGCCTTAAGAAAATTATTTCAAAAATTTTCTAGTATTTTAGCTTGGAGCAAAACATTTGTTTTTAAATTTACGTCAGAATACTGTCCAAATATATGTTTGTTAGTAACTATACAGTTATTATGTACTGAAATCTGCATTAAAAAGCTTATATAGGCTGTTTTTCGTGTATATTTTATAGTTGTACATGAATTCTATCATGACTTAACAAAAAGTAAAATGGGAGACTGATGAGAACTTTTAATGTAGACACCTACGGTCTTCTGTATAAAGTAGCAAATTATAATATCTACAATGTAATGCAGGAAAATATCATAGTATCTGATACATAAGAATGTCCTACCAATAATAATTCTAACATGCTTTGTTGTAATAAGAAAATTTCTGACTTTGTAATCGATAAATGCAACAGAAAAGTCATGTTTGATTTTGTAGAATTGCGAAGTAAAATGTATAGTTCAAGCATTTAAGACCAAAAGCCATTGAAGAAAGCCAAGAGTGCTTAAAGCTTATTAGTATAAGACTATGAGAAACACTGATGATTACATTAAACGCTGATGCGATACTAATGATATGTCTCGAAATCAAAAAAGTATCAGATCACGGCATCATCAGCTCTTTACTGAAAATAAACAATTTAGTTAAGCATGTACGAGTATAACAAACGCTATTCTTAACCTAGTTATAAAAACACCCGACTATACAGTCGTTACAGCACAGTGGAGGGGGCTGAGTTATTTAAAGAGCTGGAAGAAAAAAAAAATGTCAATGTAGCCGAAAACGATAAAGTAGTGTTTAAAACAGCGAACTACAATAAAGAAATATAGAGAAAGAAGACGTCCTACCTAGTAGAGCCACCAAAAACTGAAGGAAAAGCTACAGTGGAGGAGCAAGACACAGTGTATCCTAATCTAAGGGAGTGTCACAGTCAGCAAAAGCTTATTGTACTATGTTATAGTCTTGGGCAAAGCTTCTAGTATGACTTAAATAAAAATACGACTGGAACCTCCAAGCAGATTTGTCGCGATTTGTCAATTAAGCAGCGAAGTTTTTACTCTAAAGGTTCATAGTATCTAAAATAAAAAACTTGCCCAACTCAGTCGTATTGAATTATTTCCTAATGCGACTGCACTTGGTTTTCCCAGTTTTTACAATAGTTCTACATAATTTTATAAAGTTACATCAAATTATTGTTTGGTTATGTTTCTTCCTTTTTTTTGTATCTTTTGCAGCACACTACTTATAGCTTCCACACCCATGCCTATGTAGACGTGGGTTTGGGCATTACAATGAGTGGCGAACCAAGGGTCAGCATGTTGATGCCCGCGGTCGGGGAGGCCATATTCGAGATTACGTGTCTCTTCTGTCATTATATGAATGGTGTCTGCTCTATTGTATTTTTTTTGTTCATTGTGAATCCCCCCTCAACTTTTTTTTTTTTTTTTTTTTTTTTTTAGTTGCTCACGCTTTTATTCTAGTACGGATTCCAGTGCGTCGTTAACGCATGGTGATAGTGCTAATTGACACTCCCGCGCCAGTTGGGCAGGCCCTTACTTTGCTTACTCACCATCGACTTCCAGAGTATCCCTGTGGTTTACGTGGGGAGCTACCTGGAAGGAAGGCCGTTTGCGCTATTAGTGCACGCCTAGAGACGGACCACCAAATGCAGCCCAATGGATGTCATTGGGCCCATCGGAGCGTCATGTGGTGGTGGTGTCTCTTCTTATCTATGCCGTGGAACCTAGCCATGTGAGCGAACGGGTGCTAAGATGTGCGTTCCACGGGCCTGTGGTGTACGTCAGTGTCGGGGTTGGCCTCTGGAGAGTGACCAGGCTCCAACCTGGGAGCGTTCGTTGCACCGACGAAAGAGTCCCGTTGCACACATAAACAGAGAACAATAAGCAAAAAATTTACTCTTACTCAATAAAACTCTAACTAATGAATGTACAGGAAGAGTAAAGTTTAATAAATTCTCTTTTTTTTTAATATATTAAATAAATGTGGATTGTTTATTTAATGTATTTTTTTTGTTCTTATGACTGGTTCCTATTTGCAGGTATCTTGGCTCATATGGTTGGTTCCCTTATACAATTGACTCTCTGTTCGTCTACTTTTGCTTCCTGGTTGGCTGTCCACGTGCACCGTGATGTGCCTGCCCAGGACGAAGGATGTTGACAGAAGCGAGCTGTTCTTTACGCTTCTCGGTTTGCTGCCATATCGGACTGCCTGTAACCCATAAAATTGTTAGTAGTAGGGATGCCTCCCCTGGAATAAGTATTTTTCTTACTATGAGTCCACCTAACAGAGCGCTGGCTAGTTCCGTAACATATTTCCCTATGCTGTTTTCTACCCTTATTATATCCACCTTCAATCTTTTATATTCTTGAAGCTCTCGGGCTTGTAAAATAATGTCGTGTAGAGTTGGGCCCTGATTCAACTCTGGCTTCAGGACCTTACCTTGGCTTTTTAGTATCGTTGCTTTCTCCCTAAGTAGTAGCTCCCAAATTACTTTTTGTAACCTTGACGAGTTACTGAAAGGAGTTGCCTTGTTAACAATTTTGTTTATGTCTAATTCCGCACCCCAAACCGTTTCAATATTGTCTTCAGAGATTAAAGTTGACGTTGCAACTAATATTGTACCCTTTGAGCGTGCCTTCCATTCTGCTTGGAGAGTTAAGGTGCCTGCTCCATCAATTGTAGTCATGTAGTCAGTAGAGCCAGTGAATTTTACCTCTAGTGGTGTTTAATCTGTTGTGGAGTAGATCCAAGTGCTCTGAGCGTGAATTTTAAACGAATAGGTATCCTTTAGATGCGTGACCCTTGTCTCACAACCATCGTCAAATGAGTCTCCACATCCTGCCAACAACCTTACCTCGCACGCTGAATTATTGGTTACATCCTTTATGGGTTCCGTACTTGTACAAATCCTGATATTACTTAATTTTTTACAGTTGGTAATGTCTCCTGCCTATATTGGCATGTAAATGTGCGACGCATTATTGAGAGCCAGGTAAGGGTTTTCTGGCCATACATATGCGAAGTTATTGGTGGCACTCCCCAGGTTCTGCCTTATGGGTAGGGGAGCTGCTTTATACAAGTAGAACATAAGAAGGTCCAACAGGGGTATTAAAACGTGATATAGTAAGTAAAGATGTCTAAAGAAAATAGCTACCTCAGATTTTTCAAGGGTTTCCGTGATGGATCTGGCATAAACAAGGGGAAGAACGATTTTCAATTAGTCTCCTTTATTGTTATCGTTATAGAGTGAAAGGTTCCCAGATTGATGAATGTGGAGTGAACTGCTCCCTTTATAGCGAACAAAATTGCGTCCACAATTGTGTTGACGTCCCTTAAAAATTGTTCCGCTTGGATAGTTAATGTCAACATGATGTTGTTGATTTTGAAGACGCTGGGTGAATGTCTGGCATTCACCCAGCATGGATAGAATTGCTCGGCACTTACGTTTTCTACCGCTCCCATCCTATACAGAGAGCATCTCTAACGCCCTGTTAGATTGTTGTATGCCTAATTTTATTGTGTTTTCTATGCCTAACAGCTGTTGTTTGTATAGATACATGAGTAGAACTTCGGTCTTTCCGTTAGATTCCTC
Source organism: Copidosoma floridanum (assembly GCF_000648655.2). Next base: position 760,955 of record NW_019384218.1, read on the forward strand.
CATGCCTGAAGTAGATTCTCCCCTCTAGATATGAAGCTTGCTATTTCAATTTTTTCTACAAACTTTCATGACGTGCTGGACATCACTAGGTGTGACATATATTCGATTATAAGTCTGGGGTATCCCTGTATTCCACTAATATTCCATGGTTTCTCCCTCATGATCGTCTGTGCCCTATAACAATAATCTATTTCGCTGTCTTAGCTGATCTTATTTTGTATCATATGAAAAAGTAATTGACAAATTGACTAATAAACTGCATCAATATCTTTTTTTGCGTCCGAGGGCCGCAAAAAAAAGTTGCTTTGCTGGGGATACTACTTTCAAGTGTCTAGAGTTGAAGACTAGATTCATGATCTTACTTCATGTATTGATAATACTGTAACGCGTTGGAGATATGTAAGTGCTTATGCGGTGAAGAATCTGTATGTTGGTGTCTTTCTTTCTTTGCGTCCAAGGGCCGCAAAAGAAGGAAGACAAGTCGTTTGATGGTAATAAAAGGGTAGCCGCACGTCTAATTTTGTCGATGTGTAATACTTTTAGTTCGTTTCCTTTTTGTATTTTGATGCTGTGTGAGCCGTACTCAAGACCTACGATTTCATATGGCCCTATATACTGCGCGTCAAATTTGTTTTTGTGTGGCTCTTTTAGTAAAAATGCTGCCTCTCCTACTCTAGAGTGCTGAGAACTTATTTTCCTATCGTATAAACATTTGGAACGATATTTCGAGCAAGCTAAATTCATGGCCGCCGTAGTTTGTACTTCTTGTAGTGTTTTGGATAAATTTCTTATATATATGCTTGCGTCAATGGCTTGGGAGCGTGAGCCATCGCTTGTGGGGGTTCGCGCTTACCTACCAAAGACTAACTCGTATGGTGAGTAGCCCGTGCTTTTGTGCACCGTCGTGTTATAAGCGTGCATGCAGAGGCTTAACCAATTGTCCCAGTCGATTCGATCCTTGCAACATACCTTTAGATACTGGGTTATTGTATGGTGCATACGTTCGATGCTGCCATTGGATTGAGGTCTATAAATAGTTGCATAATATTTGCTGATTCGGAAGAAGCGAGAAAATTCTTCTAGTAGCTTATTTCTGAAGTGTTAACCATTATCTGACAGTACATTGTCTGGTGGGCCAAATATGCAAAAAACTTTATTTAAGATGTTTTCAGCTATTTCCATCGCGTTTGCTTGTTTTACCGGTATTAAAATGATGTACTTAGTAAGCTCGTCCTGCACTATGATTATCCATCTGTTGCTTTTTTCTGTTTCTGTCAACGGGCTGTAACAATCTATCGAAATTTTACAAAATGGGAAGGCAAGTGTATCAGTCAAAACCGTAGGTACTTTTGTTTTTACTCAGACTGGCTCGTTTTTCTGACATCCGTTGCATCTTAAAATGTACTGCCTAATATCGGGCTTCATATTTGTCAAATAGAAATCATCAGCATTTTTCTTATAGGTCTTGTTTATGCCCATATGGCCCCCTATTGTTGGCTCGTGGTATTCTTTTATTATTTACAGTCTCTTTACTACTGGTGGAGTTGGTAGGTCATTTAAATACAAGACTGCTGTTAGCTCGTGTCTTTGAAATATATTTTCAAACTCTCCCACAAATTGGTCCCAGCAGTTTTGTTTTAGTATTTTTAAGTCTCTTACGAGCCCTGTTCATTTAATGTTGTTGGCCTCCAGAGTTCTCTTAAGTTCCTTTACAAATTTCCTTATATCTGTCAGTAGGACTTTATTCTCCAAGTTTCCCTTAATGAATACCATTGTAACGGCTATGCCAAATGGCCATTGAACTTAGGTCCCACCTATAAACCATTCTTCTGTGTGAAGCTCTTCAAGTTTCATTAGGCCCCTTCAAATGAATGCTTCCGTTATTTCCGTCTCTGGAATGCCTGATGAGGTGCTTAGGACAACTAAATTTTCTATTTACTTCAACGGATGTTCCATGACTTTCCGAATCTTGTAAAATATCTCTTCACCTTGTGGCCATGGTGGTTTTTCCCGGGGTAGGCGGGCTTTAGCTACTGTGTAGCGTGTCAACCCAAACTCTAAGGCTCCAACATGTGCATTATTATCCACCATATTTGTACCTCGATTAGAATTGTCCGAGTCACCCTCTTTCCATGGTGATTCGGTGTCATTCCCGTTGCTTATAACTTTGGCCCTCTCTGAACGTGTGATGTTTGCCTTGTGCCCTGTCCCCTCATTTCGTTGTATATAACATGATTGGCTCAATACGTCAGTGATTCTTTCCACCTGTTCCCAAGGTAAGACATACTGATCACTTTATTTCTTAAGCTGAACATCTACTAATATGGTCCTAAAGTCCATTGTATCCTCATAGTCTTTTTTATATTCAAAATCGTTTACTTCTGATTGTGTAAGCCATTTCATGCTTACGTCCTCTTCGTTTCCAAATACATTTTGCTTAAGCTGGCACAATCAGTACCCTTCCTTGTCATTTTTGACGGCTACGAATTTGTCTTTCCAATACATACATTCGTCAGTAGCTTTTTCATTCTCACTAATTTGCGTAAGGCTTTTAGCCGATGGTTGGGGTGTCTTGACTGGGTTTCTAAGAGGTGTAGAGGTGATCCTCATCAGAGAAATATAATGCTGTTCTTGCAGATGAACATGTACGCATTTAACATTGATTTCTCTCTTGAAGTGAGGGTATAGGTATTTATCCAACCACCCAGCTTTATTGGAAAGGCGCAAGTGTACACGCACATTCCACTCAAAGTGTTGTGAGAAAAGAAAAATGCAGTCCCCATCTCCGAACCTCCTATCGGAACTCAAGATTTCCTTTACTTTGTCAGGGGTGAGTTCAGCAGCTCAGCTCTTAATTCACTCGTTGTTAGCTTCAGCTGACATCCGTTCATTAACAAGTGAAATAGTCAATTGCCGTCAGATTTAGTAAGGTCAGGCTACATTTTAAGTTCTAGTCGAGGTTTGCTGTGAATATTTGCCTCTGAACTTATAATTCTTGGTAGTACTGTTGATTTTGTTTTAACTGTGTTCTGCCTTTGTTTGAGATTTCTGTCATCCAATATAATTGTAGAGTGTGTGTTGCTTTGAAGTGATCCCCCTTGTGTGACTGCTGATAGTTGCCCATCACTCAGGTTTATCCATTTGCTATCATTCATGTTGCATGGGTCGACCCTTGCGTTTATCTGAGTGTGGTTCTGCTTCTGATCATTCTTGGAAGCAGTTTGGTGATTATAGAAGGGACACACTCTGAGGCTGTCCTCATACACTCCTTTTGGCTGATCCCATGTATCTATTCTTGCTCCCTGCTTGCCTTCTAATGTTTTTATTTCCTCAATCTTTACAGATAGGTTAACCGTTTTTCCAGACTTGTTTCTTAAAATGCTGCTGGCTTTTTTTCTCTAGTTTAATTTTCTTTGCTTTTCTTGTGTTAAGTGTAAGCCATCCCTGTGATTTGTTTGCTGCCATGAGTTGAGTTCTTGCCCATTTGTCCGCTTTTGTTAGGTGACTATTATTTTTTCTGTGGTATCTGAATAGTTCGCTTCTTCATTGAATTTGTTGCTGTCCTGTACTGGAGATGAGCAAGCCCCGAAGGGTATTATTACGTTTTCTCGTGTTGGGAAGACGGATTTCTCCAACGGCGTACTCGCTGTTCGAATTTCGGTACTTAGAAATCCACTCCCTAAGAGGTCCGCTACTGTCTCACTCGACTCTGTTTTAATCTTGATGCTTCTTTTCTCTGAATCGCTTGCATTCGAGTAAATGGAGAATTTTTTCGGCTTTTTGCGCCTTTGAAATAACTTCTTGCGTGTCCGTACAGTGTTGAGGTCCTTGTCTGACTCTGTGCTGTTGCAGTCAGTTGAGGAAGAATCTGAATACGATACCTGCGAACTCGTTTCGTCGATTTTTATCTTCTTGTCGGTTCCTTCATAATTCTGTACTCTTTTAGCCTGAACCGCAAACATTCTTGCCAGCGGCTCGCTTTTAAGACAGATCCTGTCTATCTCCTGCTCTTCTGCTAGTTGGTAAAGGTCTTTCTTTGGCAACTCCGGATTAATTTCTCCTTTCAAATTACTGGATTCCTAGAGAGGGTGTCCACGTAATTGTCTTTTCCACGTCTATATATTGTGTCGAATTCGTAACCCAGCAGTTGTGCCTTTAGTCGATTAAACCTTAAATCAATCTTTTTGGTGGTGTGAAAATGCTTTAGAGGCTCATGGTCTGTTATTACCGTGAATCGATGTCCATATAAGTAAGGATGGAGTTTTTCTTTCGCAAAGACGATTACTAAGAGTTCCTCATCGGAAATGGGGTATCTTAATTCGGCACCTTTCAGAGTGTGCGAGGCATACTCGCAAGGGTGATTGCAGCCGATTTTGCCTTGACTGAGCAGCGCAGCTAACGCGTATTCTGATGTATCCGTCGTTACAATAAACGGCTCTTCAAAATTTGGGGCTGCTAGTACAGATTCTTTATATGATTTCTCCTTGAGCTTCTCGAAGGCTTCCTGTTCGACTTTTGTTTATTTTAAGCCTATGTTTTTGCAGAGCAATCCTGTCGATAGTTGTGCAATTTTAGCGTATCATTTTATAAACTGGCGGTAATAAGGTAAATGTCCCTATTATGACCACAATTTTCATCACACTTACATCTTTAATTTTTTTTTTCTTAACTGTGACCTTAAACAGTAGAAATTTTGGTATTAGATGGTGCGCTATAAATTTACCATTATTATTTTAACTCTTAAATATTGTTCTTTGTTGTTCAAATGATTTATTCAACAAAAAGATTATAAGACCAAAATGTACATAATTATGAAACGTTGTACCTATTGTTTCATATTATGTCCCTATTTATGAAACTTCATAAAAAATTTAAATTGATTAAAATTTTTTAAGAAATGAAGCTTTTTCACTTGCATAACACTATTTTATTTAACAAAAATAAATATATCATTTATTTGTTTACAAGAAATATAAAAATTTCTCGTTGAAGTTTGGTGTCATAATACAAACAGTTCAAAAGATAGATTATGTACGTCTTTGTCCCTATTTATGGAATTATCTCTCAAATTGGTCATTTTTTGTATGTAAAATAAAATTTTTCTTGTGAATTCATAAAGATACATAAAATAAACAACTACCACAATTTTTTTATCGAGTTAGTTGAATAACAAATACATGAATTTTTATGTTCCATGAATAGGGACACGCTCCACAAATACGTACATTTACCTTATCCGACTAAGCCCAGAAACTGTTTTACTTTCTTTGCATTCGTCGGTGCTGGGTAGTCTTTAACTGCCTTGATATTGTTTAAATTCATTTAAAGTGCACCGTTGCCTACAGTGGGACCCAGTACTTAGGCTTCCCTTTTTAAAAATTGACATTTCATGGGTTCGATTGACTGCTTAGCATCTGCTAGGCGATTTAATAACCTTTTGAACGGTATGCCATGTTCTTCTAAGGTTGAGCCGTGTACCATTATGTCGTTTGAATGTACTTCTAGCTCATGGCCTTTTGATCTTGCTACTGCCAACTCCATAGCTGCCACAAATGTATGAGAGGCTGTAATCTGATATTACGCTCCAGCGTTTCTCGCCATTTGGCCCAGGTTTCTTGGGTACTATCCACATATTTGAGTTGCACGATGATTAAGATGGTTCAATCATGGTTTAATCATGGTCAAGCAGTTTTTTTATTTCTAATCTCATTTGGTCCCTTAATCCTGGCGGATACCTATAGTTTCTTGCACGAATCGGCGTTTCCGTACTTGTAATTATTCTGTGTTTAACTGAGTTAGTTATCAGCAAGGGCTCGTCCTCCAATGCAAACACATACGGGTTGTGGCTCACAAGGTCTACCACATGTGCTAATTCTTCTTCATTGCAGCCATTTATGTCTACAAGTTATATTATTCTTTTTACTATTTCTTCTTTTGTTTTGGATTTTATTGTTATTATATTCGCATATCCACTGTCTTCGCTTGGTATATTGTTTTCCAGCTTAAGTGTATTTTTGTCGTCCCCATTGGCTCTTGAGGCCCATAAGCTCTGGCTAGTTTTATAATGCAGGAACTCCACTTCGGGCACTTTAATTCTGACCGTGGAGTCGGTAGTGTTGATGAATATGCCGTATGTCCTGTCGTCGTCTCACTTTTGTCTTGGAACCCATCCTATATATTCCTCATTTTTACGTGAGCTGACCATTGCATGTATTACCTGCTTAGAGCACGCACAAATTTCGAATCAATCATCTTCTTCTATTGGGAAGCTGATCCCGTTGAGGTATACACACTTGTTTTTTCCGCTAATTTTTTCATTGTGCCTTTCTAATTTGTCGCACCCTATGAGCCTATTTCTGTTTACTGGGAATCCCATAGAAACAATATGCAGTTTTAAAAGGAGGTTATCAAGTATTATCCAAGTGCTACCCATCGTTTTGCATGCACACTTCATTACGCCATGCACTTCTAATATTTCGATTGTATTTATTCCTGTCCCCGCGCTCAAACAATCTTCTTTAATTATTCAAATATTTGCTTTTGTGTCTATGAGGAATAATGCTGCTCTATCTTTTGTATAGTTGCTCATAAACTTGACCACTGGCAGTAATCTGCGTGTTTGCGCAAAATTAATTTTTATTACCCTAAGTTTCTTAGTCTTGCTTTTCTCCTACTGGCTGCCCAGCATCTAGGGATAAAACCAAGCACCCTCCGCGTTTAAATGCTCGTTCTTCTGTTCCTGATTTGGGTTTGACTGTATTTTTTCATGTTTCTCCTACCTAGCATCTCTTTTTTACCGTCCCGTAACTCTTTAGTTCGTTTGAGTCCACTGAACTTTACATCTTGGACTAATTTTTTGCACATTGCTGCCGTGTGATTTCTAATACCGCAGTAAAGGCAACCCTTTTGTGTATTGAGCGTGGGAGTATTTTCATTTTCTCCCCCTCCAGTGGTGTTGTTGCGGGATTTCCTACACTGTCTCTGTACGTGACCTATTTCCCCGCAGTTATAGCATTTACCCGTGTTTATAGCGAAAATTCTGGCCAAGGTACTGTTTTGTTGACCTGGACTTGGTGGAATCAAGGGGAGTGCAGGTTTAAGCTGTGCGTATTTTGGGCCTGACATCGAGATTATTGTAACACTTGTGTTAACTGTACTAAGCATTGAGGCCGTTGGTCCCATTTGTCGACGCGGATGCAGTCTTGCCTCACATTCCCTAGCTAGCCTGACGGTATCTCTGAGGCTTGCCGATCTTTTGCACCGAACTTGCATGTCTAATGGTTCTGCCAGTCCCAACATCAAGTGCTGTAAGGCGTCTTTTGTTGCCATGTCTTTTAAGTACGTCCTTGTAGCTTGATTTAAGTCTATAGCGTCGTCGTAAATAGCAATCAGCTTATTACAAATTATTTCTACCCTGTGTCCGTAATCCGTTACTGATTGCATTGGGCTTTGATGAACCGTTTTTATTTGAGATTGGAATTCTCGGTGGCCCCAGCATACTATACTTTTGTTGATGTCTAGGCTCTCCGCGCGATATGTTACTAAATTATTCTTGTTTTTGATTTCACTCAACTCTTTCTTCTCTATTGTGTTTCCACGTCATATCGTTCAATTTTTTTCTCCCACTCACTCTCGTTTGCTACCATGATCGCGTCTATGTGGAATGCATCGTCATCACATTCTTCCTCCATATCGTATATAGTCCTAGCCGGAAGGTCTTGCTTGTTTTTCGTGGCCCTGCCCAAACTTCTGGTACTTACTGATTCAAAAACTGATCATTAATAATAATAATAACTTGAAAAAAAAAATTCAAATTTCATGTTGCATTAACAATGTGATTTGTTAAATAATTGCGATATTTATAATACGAGCAAAGCAATTTAAAATATTATAACAATTGCTTAAATGACTTGTATACCCATCACACCTCAACTTAAAGGTAAGATGTAGAATACTTTTTTATTTAATAACAGATTCTTATGACTTAGCAGTAATTATTCCAGATATAAATTTAATTTATAGTGTAAGAATTTTATTTAAAATTTTTTCTAATTTGTCCATTTATTATAAAAGAATGCATCAAGGCTCGTGACTTTACAAAGATATTTTATGTTAACGATAGCAGGGGTCATTCAGTTACCAATGCTGAATGGATAAATTTATTTATTTTTTTAAAATCCATTATTTAATTTACCGTACTAATCTTTCTAAAACCACTAAGCTGGCTATCCTTTTTTATAAAAAGAAGCCCCTTGAAGTCTAGAAATTTTCCTAAAAAATCTAATATTTGTCTTTAAAGTCTGATGTATGATTTTTCAGAATCCTAGGCACTCGTTCTCTTGAAAGAGCAGAGAAAAGAATCTTGACAATTTATCTACGAGATCAGATATCACGATCCCTTGAGTTCCTTCAGCAATAATTTCTTAGCAGTATAGAGATTGTAAAGTTTAATAAAAATTTATATTTGAAGGTTTATAAAACTTTTTTCTTCATTTTTTATTAAAATTTTTCATACAAGTGTTTGCATGATATTTACATAATATTTTTGTAAATATGATGCTTCTTATATAATTTTAAATACAGAACAAAAATTAAGTCAACACTGCTTGAAAATCTCGTATAATTTATTAGTTTTTAACTGCAACTTTGTAAATAGCTTTTACACTTGGTCTCTGCAAATATTTCGTTCAAGTTCTCAATGTAAGATTCGCACGAGTGAATATGACCATAGGTCTCAAAAATCGCTGGTGGATAGTGACCAAGACGCATAGGACATTCTGGATACTAAAAAAGAATTATAATAACGTAGTATCCAACACATCTTCGACACTAAAACTTTTTCGAAGATTTATTTTTATTGATAAGTAATTATGAAACATTTTACTAAAAATATTGATTACGTATTCTTTATGTTATTGTGAACTTGTTCACCAAAGCTCTATTTTTTTACAGTATACTGTTTACTCACAAACAATAATAACAGATTGAATTGCGCGGGTGTATATATATATTAATTAACCCCCTATTATAAGACAAAAATAAAGCCTAATTGCTTATCTTAACAAAATTCAAGTAATATTATCATAATAGATATACTTTTATTTAATAACAAACGTTGCAAACATGTTAAATTTACTTTTATAACTAAAATTATGAGACTCAACTGTCATGATGCTGTCGTTCTGTAATATTCTCTTATATTGTACATGCAAGAATAAAATCTTATTTTAAAATCTTATTTTAAAAAAAAAAGCTTCTTAAATTTATATTTAGTGTTATATTAATAATGACAAAATTTTTTAAAATTATTTTGAAGTATTTAAAGAGGTTGACTGCCTACCAAAGTCAACAGTCAATTTTTGTTGTAATGTTACATACATATTAAATAAGTAAAAAAAGATATTTAAATAGTTTCTAGACCCTTAATTCCCTTTAAGTTGCGAAATTTTTTCAGTTTTTATAAATCGTTTCAATCTTTTAAATATTACTAGTAATCTTGGAATACTGATCTTTCATTCTGAAACTGTGATATTATTATCAGGTTTATAGTAGATATCTCTTTCGTGCCATTTAACAAGGTTATTCTACCTTCTTAATTAATTAATAGACTATAGATACGCTTACAATTATTATTTAAGTGCTATTAAAGCATTATTTTCCTTCTCGATTTACAACGTGTGGTTTAACTATTGATCTTTTTCCTGATCTATCCTGGTGCTGCTGCTCTGAAACAATTTCTAATTCTGCACTTGCATGGTTGAAGTTTTTTTTAAGATGTACAATTTTCTTTTTGATATTGTTTTTGAACTACTGACCAGGATAAATAAAATAAAGAACAAATTATTGTTTTACAACATTCATTTTAAATGTATTATTAAAAATGGCATAGTTTTTTCAACATGAGTGTGATAATTTGCTACCTCTAATAATTAGTCACTGATTATCGAATTAAGATCATATGACGATGAAACAGTAGACATTGTGTTTACTGAAATTTTATGTACGTGCTATTGTTTATTAATTATTCATTATTTTGAACTCTAAGTTATACTTATGTATCAGAAGAATTGGTGTTAGTCTAAAACACCTTATAATTAATTGCACTTTGATATATTTGATTTAAAAAAATTTAATAGAAGTAAATGAAGAAAAAAAATTTTTTTCATAAGAAAAAATTCGTTTACAACAATATATGTTATAACAATTACAGCAATAAAAGGATAAATAACATGAAATAATTTCAAAAAATGCTATATTTCTTTAATTTTAGAGCCATTAGTTTTTAATTTTAAATAGGAACAAATTTGTGAATGGAATTTGTAACCAAAGTAAGATTTGCTTTTAGTTATTCCAATCTTTTAAACATTGCTGCTTAAATATGGAATAGGTAGCTGACTAACCTGCTTAATAATTTTCTGAAAACTGTGTTTTGATTCGTGATAAATTATGTAAAGTTGAAAGTTAATCAACACTTGTTTATTTGCATTAGTTTAAGTAAAACTTTAGAACTTTGTATTTGTTAAAAATGTTGTTGAGTTGTATTTACGTAATTAGCATCGATTTTACGGCTGAAATATCCTATGTTGACCAATTGACTGTAATTATACGCTTTGTGGATAAGACTAAGACTCCACAAAAAAGATTCATTAAATTTATTCCTCATTGTGGATATAAGTCCAATGATTAAGCAGAAGCGGTTTTTTGTGTAATAAGTGAACTTGATTCAGACATAAAATATTGCAGAGGGCAGTCATATGATAATGCCAGTCATATGAGTGGTCATTATGCAGGACTTCAAGCACTTAAAAAGTAGAAAAATCATATGGCTAAGTATGTTCTATGTTCAGCGCATTCGCGCAATCTCGTAGGTAATTATGCTGCGGAATCCTATCCAATCGCTGCAGATTTTTTCTCCAATGTTCAAAAAGTGTATTCTTTTTCTTCCGATTCAACACGCAGGTGAAAAATTTTAATGTCAGCATTAAAATCAAAGTGCACTGTTAAAAATCCGTCTCAAACAAGATGGTTGGCCAGACATAATGCTTGCAAAAGTTTGAGCGAGTCATTGCCAGAAATTTTTGATGTCTTAAAACGTTTTTCTGAAGATAAAAATAGAAGCTACTTGTACGTTCAGAAACTTTAGGGATATATACATTTTTTGATTTACTTGAAAGCTCCTTTATGGTAGTGTTTTGGAGTAATTTATTGAATCAATTTGATTGCGTAAGTAAATCACTACAAAATATGTCAGCTAATGTAGCAAAAGTTATTGAATTATATGAATCTCTGATGAGTTTCGTTTCGGAAATGCGCAATTCAAAGATTTTTTGAGTCATACGAAGATGAAGCAGTTGAAAAAAGTGTATATGATTAATACAAGCTTGATGCGAAAAGAAAACGTAGGCAAAAACAGCAATCTTATGAAAAAAATACTGATCATAATGATATGATATTTTCTGGAAAGAGCAATATAGGAATTAATATTTATTATGTTATTTGGGACTCTTTAGTATAGAATCTACATAAAAGAAATCAAGTTTACATAAATTTACATAGTAATTTTAGTTCTTTAATGCAATTGCGTAATTCATCCAAAGCAGACATTTTAGATAACGCGAATAAGCTCATTAAATTATATCCTGATGATTTAGATTATAACTTAGTAATTGAACGTCAACACTTTGGAGCTAATTTGAATACTGTCAATATTAATCGAGCGCACTGGTTTTGTGCAAATTTATTTGTGAAAACGATTTTATTAGTATTCACTCGAACGTCTATAATGCGTTATATATATTTTTATGTATGTTTATAGCTAACACTTTAGGAGAGAGATCTCTTTCAGCGTTGAAACGCGTAAAAAACTATTTACGGTCATCACAAGGAGGTTAAATTCATTATTACTTTTGTGTATTGAAGAAGAAACGACTAGAGGTATTGACTTTGAGTGATTAATAGATGACTTTGCTAAAAAAAAAGCCAGAAAAGTACTCTTAAGAATGTAATTTTTTCAATGAAACTTGTAAAAAAGTTGAAATTAATCAACATTAATAATTGAATTATCATTGTGTATTGGCTTTACGATGCTGAAAATAAAAGGTAAAACTTATAGTTTCTTTCAAAACTAAAATAAAATTACAATAATTGGTCTAAATAAAAAGTTAATAAAACTATTTTAGTAACTATTAGTTTTTGTTATTGATTTTCTTATTTACTTCCATTATTATTACACAATAAGGCAATTTAATAATAAGATTTTTAGTTAAAGCTTTATTATTATTGCATGTTGTTACCTTAACTGCCCTAAGTATAATAAAAAAAATTAAAATTTATTATGTTTTTTGTTGTATTATTAATTTTTTCCCTAAAATTATTCTAACAAAATTTTTTTTTTCACGTCTTAAATCTACCACCCTTCAATATCTGCCGCCCCTACGGCATAATGTTGCTGCCTTATGCAGTAATACAGCCCTGATTACTCTAAGCACACCGAAAACTAATACTAGATTCTGTACGAGTGCATCGGAAAGCGGGCTTGATCTTAGGTCATGTACAAGGACTAAAATAATGTACTTAGTCAGATCACACTATATAGTTAGCAAATGGCAGATACCCTTTAGTGTTATTCTTAGTTTACCAACAGTATCAATGATTTTGTCCCGATAAAATTTTTTTGAGTGATTTAAGAGCTTTCGTAAGATCTTCTGAAGTTACTAAATCAGTAGACGTTTCATTAATAACGATTGACAGTATATTTTGTCTTCCATAAAGTGTTATTCATATTTGTCCAACTTTTGGTTTTCTCGATTTTAAATAACTGAAGTCCAGTTCCCCTATTGATCTCAACAGTCTTGAGACAAATGTTACTGGCTGACAATCTTTGCTAATAAAACGAACTATATTGTCTCTTTCGTACGTAAAACAAAATCTGGCGGTACCAACATTGTTTATTAGCTTGGCTCTATTTGCATTTTTATAATTGTCAGTACTACTGCTACTATCAGTAAGACTTTCATACACCTTTCTGTACTGTTGTTTGTATCGATTAATGAGTGAGAGAGAATATAAGTCTGATAATAGCATAAAATAAGGTGCAATACTTTGATTTATTGATTCATTTGTATTGCAGTTTGTTTGTTTACTGTATTCATTTAAGTTATCTGGAGTTTTTTCTGTTTTTTGTTACAAGTCCGGTGGTTTGGACCGTCTCTTTTATGTAATAATAAAAATACTCATGTTTATTGATGTACTAGAAGTTAAGAGTGTATTTTCTATATTACAAGGGGTGATTAATATTTTTCTACTCATATATTTTCTTGAAATTTCACCTTTATTAAATAGAGGTACTAAGTCCACTATACCTCTTGATAAATCTGCAATTTTATCAACCAATGCAGATTCATCAAAATTATCGGGATCATAGGGGTCCATTTTGATTAATATTTTCTAAATTTTGAGATCCAGCTTATCTCCATCAGAAAATCTATTAACTAATGAAAAATCCGCATCAGCTTGCTCAGGTTCACTATCGCTGTTAGACTTGTCTAAATATTCTTGAAGACTTTGGTTCAACTTTTTTGTTAACTTCTGTGTTTCTTGATAAGTGACCTGACTTATATTATATTAGTTGTTGTACTTTTAGCTTGGCCTTCAAAAACGTCGTCGTTTGAACCGCCACTAAGTAAAATGGGTGTAACGAAGATTACAGTATTTGTTGCGTCTGAGTCTGAGTCACTATCTGTGTCTACTTCCGTTCCAGTCAACTCTTGTCGTAATCCACTTCGTCTAGGGTCATGTACTGGTGGTTGTGTATCTTCTCCTGATGGTTCTTTAATATCACTTGGATCATTTTCGGAAAACATACTTATCTTTCATGATGCACCAAGGTTAATTTTATCTCTGACTGGTAACTGTGGCATTTCCTCATTTGTGAACTACTAAGATTCAGTCTGGTGGTTTCTGTATTCGTATTGCTAGCGTGTGATATTGAGGCTTTTGATTTAAAAAAACTCACTTTTAATGCGCTAGAATCTATTAATTAATTTTTAGTGACATTTCTTAATATCTTGGTCGAGATGTAGATGATAACTGTGGTTGTTAAACTGTTTTCGTTTGTGTTCTTTAAGCAATCACACTATGATCTAACCTTGGCCATTTTTTGTTTATTTTAGAACCAAGGGGTCATCTTAGGCCCCTGGTCAATTGAGGTACATTTTTTCCTGATTTGGTTATGCTTCTAAGCTTTGTTACTTCCACTGTCTCATCGAAGGTTGTTGACAATGCTTTAGGTTTGATAGTCATCAAATTTGATGTTCTTACTATTTTTTTCTTTGACTTTGTCATTCTATTCTTTAGTTTTTCTCTTTTCATTCTGACCTATTATCATAACTCTTAATAATAGTAATTCATCATTTTCAGGGTCTTTTGCATACAAAAATAGTCCTACTAAGTTACTAGATAACGCATCAGCATTGGTATTGAGTTTTTCTGGCTTGCGTTTAGAAGAGTATTCATTATCAGTGAATTTAAACATCGAGGGCATTAAGCGCTGTCCTGCGTCTTTTCTTGAGGGGCTTCATAAAATTATCGCCACTTTCTGATAAAATCAGTTTGTCAAATTCATCTCGAAAATAAAAATCAGCTTTTGTGTCTATAAGTTTTTCCTATTAAGGTATATTTGACTTTACAGGTGAGTCTACGAAGCATTCGTCATAAAATTTTTGTTGGTCAATTTTAACGCTAAGGCACTCTATCTCTTTGTTAGTATTAAGAATGGTAGCTAAAATTTGACTTTTCTGTGTATACTTTTTATATCCTATTGCTTTCTATTTTTGTTAACCTTTTCCAATTGCTTGACTTTTTCAAGAGTTTTTAAAAAAGGAATTGTGTTCATTACATCATTATCTTTTACTTTAACATCATGATAATACGATAATGTGGCTCGTTGTTCTTTACAACAGTTTTAACCCAATAAACCACCATCTTTGATCAAAAAATTGTTAGGACTCACATCAAAAATTGTCAGTTTTCCTTGTACATTCATATACGTTGTTTTGTTATTAAAAACTGAGTGCAACGTAATTCCAAAAAGATTAATAATTGCACTAGTCTTTACACGTTAATATGGGTTCAACTGATCTAATTTAATCATTCTGGGGTTGACAACCTTATGCTTGTAGGCTTGTCGTCTACGCCAAGTTCCTGGCACGTACCGATGAGGACAGTTTTAATTCTGTTGCTATGTTCATTACTTGCGCTATAACATTTAAAACAGGGGTTGAATTATGTCTTTGGGGGTTCACCTCCAAACGACGATTGAAGTGAGCTGCCTGAGAGTTTAAATGATGCGGCAGACGGTCATCTCCTGGTTGATACTGATTTTAAAAATACTGATTTAGATAATTAGGATTGAAACTTCGTTGGTTATGATCATTACAGTTATTTTTTTGGGGATATCAATTACAATTCTAACAATTCTAAGTAAGTAATATTCAGCCTTATTATACATCCTGATAAATTTCTTATTTATTTTATATGTTTAAAT
>NW_019384218.1:776523-787381 GCF_000648655.2 Copidosoma floridanum
TATACATATTTATATAAAAAGAATTTTCTCAACTGCCCCAGTGCCGACCAGGACAGGCCACGTAAGTGCAAAAGACAACTCTTCCATCTTGTCGATTGGGCCTGAGAAAAGCGTTTCTCAAAATCACAAAAGGATTATTTCCCATACACTTTTTTCTAAACTTTCTGATAGTGGTATCAGTTGTTACAAATTTTCACTATGTAACCTATTAAAATAGAAATTCTGGTAAAAATGCGTTCAATCTCATTATGTGCAATTTTTAGAATTTTTTGACCATCTAGATCGTAAGATGAGACAATTTTACTGAAGTGCAGTCAATAAAAAAACAGGGTTTTTTAAAACATTTTTATGTATCAACAGATAAATGTATAGGTGCGAGTCACCGCACGTCACGGGCGGCTGCCATGTGCCCGTTGCCGCTCCTAACGCTGCCACACACCGTAAGACACTTTTATTTATTTGTTTTTTGATGATATTAATAACAGTTAATAAATGTAAAGAAAAATGTAGTAATAAGTAGATATGTAAGTAACAACATTATATTTTATTAAATGCGAGTAGTTGAATTCATCGACATTTCCCATCCAATATTATATTGCTAAGACAACTCCACTTTTTTACTTAAAACTACCGTTTAAAGAAAATTGTCATACGCAGCAAATAAAAAAAAGTGCCTCATCGACCAGGACTTGAACCTGGAACACTTTTCTTATCAGGAAAGTGCGTTACCCATTTCGCTATCGAGGTCTCAGCAACTCCTCTACTCAATCGCTACAATTTATACTTTTTCGGCGATTGTATAGTCCAACATCTTGCTCATATGGTATGTAAGAATATTAAAATTTTACTCTAATTTATCGATGGGTGAGTATTAAATGCAAGTAATTAAATTTATCGACATTTCCCATCCAATATGATATTGCCAAGGCATCTCGACTTTTTCAGTTAAAACTACCTAACAGTAGAAGATTGTCGTACTTAGCAATTGTTCGACCAGGACTTGAACCTGGAACTCTTTTCTTACCGGGAAAGCGCGTTACCAATTTTGCCATCGAGGTCTTAGTGACTTCTCTTCTCAATCGCTACATTTTATACTTTTTCGGCGATTTTTCAGTCCAACGCCTTGCTCATATGGTAAGTAAGTATATTAGAACTTTACTGTAATTTATCGATGGGTAAGTATTAAATGTGAGTAATTGAACTAAAAATGTCGAGTTGCCTTGGCAATATATTGTATGGGAAATTTCTATGAATGCAATTACTCGCATTTATTACTTACCCATCGATAAATTTCAGTAAAGTTCTAATATACTTACTTACGGTATGAGCAAGGCGTTCGACTGAAAAATCGCGGAAAGAGTATATTATAAAGTGATCGAGAAAAAGAGTCGCTGAGATCTCGATGGCAAAATTGGTAACGCGCTTTCCTGGTAAGAAAAGAGTTCCAGGTTCAAGTCCTGGTCGAACAATTGCTAAGTACGACAATCTTCTACTGTTAGGTAGTTTTAACTGAAAAAGTCGAGTTGCCTTGACAATGTCGTATTGGATGGGAAATGTAGATAAATTCAATTACTTGCATTCAATACTTACCTATCGATAAATAAGGGTAAAATTCTAACATTCTTACGTACCGTAATATTTTATTATTAACAATCAAGGAGTAATAAGTATACATTATAACACGTAAGATTTAACTATTTTTTTGGTACTCTTCATTGTATTTACTTAATTTTTTTCTTTTTATCGACAGCTGTTGTTTTCAAAGCCATCTTATGCCCTTTCAACTTCAGGAATATTTTATATCTGTTACTTGCAGAAGTATTTCTTAGCATGAATTTATTGTCACTAGTAGGTATAAAAGCGCGATAATTTTAAGTCCCTGAAATCATTTTTGCGTTTGCAATTTGATCTTTTAATGTTTTGGCAGTTTCTTTGTAGTCAGTTTTACTACTAAAAAAACGGCCGTTTCCTTGCAATATCTTTCAGCCCAATTAAATAAATATCCTGCCGTCAAAACATGATTTCCTGCTAAGAGCTGCAAACTTGATCATCGAGCACCATGTTTCAGATTTGATCCTATTTCAGCACATGCTCCTTGTCCATAGGCTGTAGCGTGAAAATGCTACTCTGCTGAAATGTTAAAATTATTTTTATGATTTGAAAGAAGATTAAAATTTGTTTTTTTTTTTAAGTGTTGTGCTGCGCCGTTTTTTATATAATTAATTATAATCTTTTGATAAGCGCGTATACCTATCGTATGATAGGATAGATTATCTGACGTTATTGCTAAGTATTAACGAATTCTCAATGAATTTAAAAATATTGTGCATTGCCTCAAAAATATCTTCAGCTTCTCAGCTCTCCAGCAACATTGACTTAGGTCCTTTATAACTCAGACAATCTAAACAGTTTCCTAAAAAACAATTTCCAGAAGGATCGCAACATATAATAAGATTCAGACAGTCTCTATGAGTTTTAAGAGGTAATACTGTGTGTTTTGTCAACTTCTGTAACTTTATTGCATCCAACATGAGTTTGACGTTATCATGGTGCACGCACACACAAACACTGTGAGTACTGCTACTGCCTGCTAAAATAAAATGCGGTGGTCTTAGTTGAATAAATTATGTAAAGCTTACTGCAATACTTTCATTTTCTTCTTTGAATAAAATAAATAACTCGTTCAAGTTGCCAAGTAAAAGTCTTTTTTAAACACTTATTCGACCACTGTTATCTTGCTTCAATGAAATGCAATCTTTTACACCCGGGATTAGACGACTTACGTTATTTTGTTCGTAAAAAATTTTTGTTCAATTCTCACTATCAGTAAAAAATACCTTTTTTTTTTTTTTTTTTATCAGGTGACGATAAAATTCCATATTTTGCAACTAAATCCAATGCTTTTCTAGCTTTTTTTTTGGTGCATCCAAATTCTTTCATCAGATCGCGTCAATTCCAAAATTTTAGGACGAGCGAGAGCAGCATAATTTTTTCCTTCTGATCATTCAACAATGCAAACTTTTGTTTGATTTGCTTTATACTGCAATACCTGCTCTAAGGTATTTATCGGCGTGGCGTTTTTCCTCATTTTTAAGTTTGGGAGCCGAAATTTTGCATTGTTAGCATATCATAGCCTTATCTTAAACGAATGGAAATTTTTCTTTCAACGATCGAATTATAACCAAAGAATAACAACGAAATACAGAGTCAAAACTTTTTTTAATCAGTATTTGGGTTAGGCATACTTGTTTACTTTTGGAATAAATAAAAATAGTGCCTCGTGGTGTATGGTGGCGTTAGGAGCGGCGGCGGGCGCGTAGCAGCCGCCCGTGTCGCACGATAACTCGCACTTATACATTCATTGGTTCAATACATAAAAATATGAAAAACCCCTCTTTTTTTATTGACTATACCTTAGTAAAATTGTCTCATCTTCCGATCCAGATGTTAAAAAAAATTCTAAAAATTGTACATAATGAGATTTAACGCATTTTTTCCAAAATTCACATTTTTATAGGTTATAGAGTGAAACTTTGTGACAACTGATAGCGCCATCAGAAAGCTGAAAAAAAGTGTACAGGGATTAATGCTTTTGTGATTTTTAAAACATTTTTCTCAGGCCCAAACGACGAGATGAAAAAGTCGTCTTTCGCGCTTACGCGGCCTGTCTGCAGTGGCGCTGGGGCAGTTGAGAAAATTCTTCCCATATGTGTATATGTATATGTCTCTTGTATTAGTAATGTAGTGTTTAAGTACATGTACAATCAGTTTGCTTTAATTTTTAAAGGTATACGTCTGCCGACGGAACGATAAGTGTACCATGTGTATGCCCAGAAACTAAAGTGACTTAAAACTCTCTCACAATCTCTCTTCTCTCTCTCTCTCTCTCTCTCTCTCTCTCTCTCTGCGTTAAATAAAAGTGTTCGCCTTCTAGCGAGCTCAAATATGATATCACTAAATCTACTCTCGGCCAGTGACTAGCATACGTATTGTTAACAGAATATGGATCTGTGTTTTTATTTTTACGCATTTATTTAAGTATGTGACAATGCAGGCGCTGACGCCTTAATGCCAATTGTGCTGTATGTATCCTTACATTACTGATATGCTTGCTTATATAAAGTGTTTGGTCCTGTTTTGTTTTTTATTTCTTATGGTTATACATTACTAAAATTATATGCACTGCAACCTAATCTAGGATAATATTGATGCACGCATTTGAGTGTTTTGTATGCGCGACGCGCAATTTATGTACCTGTAAATCATGAATAAAGCAAGGGGAAGTTATAAGAAGTCACGAATTATTAGTAAATCATTAGTAAATTTCCAGACTTTTTTATTATTTTCCTTATTTTAATTTTAAAAGTACCCTTTTCGCGAAGATAATCAAATTGTTAAATTGTTTATTCATTTCTACTTTAGAATTTTTAATTTTACTTTCCAATAATTCAGTTTTTAATTCGTGTAAATTATGGTGATTTTATAGTTGATCATTAATTAATTCCAATCTTAGTTCTAAAACATTTTTCTCTTTCATAAGCTCCAGCACATACAATTTTGAACCACTTTGTTTACGTCCCTTATTACCCGCAAAATTACGTCACAGGGGTTTCATTAAATATTATTTTATAAACAATTGTGTGTATATAAGTGAAATTATTAGCTTATATTTAATCCTTACACCATTTTTAAGAACTTTTCTTCTACAAGTAGCAGTATTAGGTCTGAATATGTTTGTGAATATGTATTTGTTATTTTGATAGATTACTTTAAGTAGTGGATCTAGTGTAAATAATGTCCACTATTTTAGCAGGACTATTGAGGATGAACCACTCTGGTTAGCAGATTCCGGGTAGGAATAGAAAAACCGCTCCTGTTAGCAGATCTTGGGTGTAAACTATCTGCTACTCAATTAAGACCAACGGTATGAACCACTCTGGTTAGCAGGTTTAGGATAGGGAAAGTGTATTTGTTTTGTCTTGTAAGTGTGTAGTATAAGAGATCACCTTTTTTCTGTTATTTTTCTACTGTTATTTAAAACACAATATTATTTTATTGTTTATTTAACTTTTTTTTATTTTACTATTAATTTATTAATGTATTATTATTGAAAATTTCTTTTCACTTCTGTTTCTTATATTATAACCAAGTCTTGCATACACAAAGCTTTCCGCACACGCACAGCATATACGCGTCCGCGCACAATGCACTATATGGGGTGTTACGCATTATTAATGAACATGCTTTTTTGAATGGTGTTTATTGTTTCTTTGAAAATAGAACTAAGAGAACTTTTAGCAAACAAACAAAAAGCTAAAGACTATTAACCAAACCTTGCTACCAATCTTTGTTAAATGATGAATCGTAATTTTTTAACTTTATCATCCAGTAGAAGCTGTATGTTTGTTGATTAAAGTCTCTCACTTTCTGGCTGGCAGCGAGACCAGCAGTATGTCTAACTATTCGGTTATTTACTTTTCTTAGGGTAATGTGTTTTCTGATTTATTTATATTTATATGTGAGTGTATTAGAATGATAAAAGATCAAATACCTAATTTTATTATCCTTGCTTGTATTTTACTTTGTTGGTATCAATTCGTTGTCCGCTGGTTCTTTTCTCTGTTTTTTTATAGCCACTTCAGGTAAATCAGTTGAATAATTTTAATCACTTTTACTTTATTCGATTTGTTATTAATTGATCTACTACTTTTTAATTCAGATAGAAATCAATGATACAAAGTGATGAGGAAAAAAAAACCCAATCACTTTTTAACAAAAAAGTTGAGCTAGTTACCTGTTTAATAAAGTACTGCGCTTGATGAGTGGCAGTGGGCTACTAGCTAAAATGCCACTCAAAGAAATGCACCTTGCACGAAGTTTCAGTTAAATTTCTTTGTCCTACTTTCTATGAGGCTGGTTCTTGCTAAATTCATGTGATTAGACTTTGTGGCTCGCTTCGGTTATCACTTGACACTTCCGAGAGCCACAAAGTACATAGTTAGCTTTGTTAGGTGACAACTTTTGTTAAGTACAACTATTTTAAGAGTCTAAAAATTTTATTATGGAGGGAATAAATATAATTTAAAACGGAATAAAAATAGAAAATTTATTAAGTTACGCTAGTCGTCACTTAACACATAATATATTAAGCATCTAAGTCAGTAAAGTTAATAAGCTCTTAAATATGTAGTACATTGTTCTTGGTAATTGGATAGTCTAAGGCTTACTTGCATCTAGCTTTGGTGTGAGTACAATTTTATGTGTCTTTGTAGCCAGAAAGAAGTCTTATGTTTGAGTTTAGGCCAAAAAAAAGACTAAGTTTCGTATGTAAATACATACCACCTTTTTTTAAAAATAATTTTCTAAATCATTCGTTATTAAGTTGTAGATTAGCTTTTATTTTAATGTTTAAATTAATTCGAATCTTCAGTTTTAAGAGTTTTTATATAAATAAGTAATTCTTTATAAAAAAACAAATTTTTTTTAACGACAATAAAGCTTTGTTCTTAAAAATAAAAAGCGGTTTTTTACCTAATCGAAGAAAAATTGCCTAATTCTAACTATCGATTATTGATATAAATAGATATAGAAATGTTATTTACTGTTAAAATTTCATTCTTCCTCTTCTGGTACTTCTGCTTTTGCCTTATCGACTACTGCAACTGGCTTTTCTGATACTTGGTCTTCTTCTTGGTCATTTTTATTTTGACTTATACGTTCATTGTCGTTTAGCTAACGTTTATGGTAAAATTAGTCATCGTAATCAATATCTAATTCTTTTAATTTTTTTAATTACTTAAAACTAAAAAGCAGTGAAACGACAATAGCATTTATTAAATAATAAATTTATAGCAGAAATATTGGTACTTAAAAATATAAGACGATAAAACTTTTTAAGGAGGTTCAAAAATTTTTGCGGACGTTTTACTCACCGTAAAAAACATTGATACAACTCCATATTTTACGAGTACATGTACGTGTTTTTATGACTTGTTTAGCAGAACTTCCGCATAAAAATAATTAAAGTCGTGTTATTTTACATCTTTCTAATATTAGTGCTATTGTTAAATTAGAAATGATAAGACTTCATAATTACAATTCATACATAAAATATTTTAAAAAAAGGTACTTTTTTAAATTAGTTTAACAGTTAATCGAATACTTATGATAATTAAAAATTTTTGAGTATTTAGAGCTTCGTTGAGAACAAATGATATTATGTGGATTTTATAATTTAAAAAGAAACGAGTTTAAAAAAATTAGGAAACAATTATGTATAAGGGTACATAAAAATATTTGTATAGATCTTAATACATTATGTAATTATTATGCTATAAGTAACGCACAGCTATACTATTATAAGACAAATAATACTAACATCAGTATGAAAAAAATATATTACATCATTCTATTATTCATAACTTACCATAGCCATAGAATTTTTTGTTTTGTAACTTTTGTTTTTAATATTCATACTCAATTTATACCATATACTAATTCGTCTGGACTTTCTGTTAATTCAGGGCCATTTTTGTCCACGTCACTAATGGTTAATTAACAATTCTATCAGTAAGATTGCAACACAAAATACCACCTTTCAGATTAGTAGCAATAACAAAATACTCGATCAGAGTCTGTTCTTGATCATGTAACTTTCTCCATGCTGTTAATATACATTTTTGAAATTTTACATACCTAGTAGTAAAATTTACTACACAGAGTAAACATGTGAGAAGTTTTACCATTAAAGGTAAATTTTCTCATCTCCTTAATTTCGGCTCTTATCTCCTCGAATAGTTTTTTTTTTTTTTAATAGTTATTGTCAGGTCATGTTACCAAGTATACTATGAAATGTAGAAACAAATGATTGCAACTGTTGTAAGATCTCTAGCACTTCATCATACCTAGTGTATTTGTATAGTGCTTATCATGGAGTGTAGCTCAATTTAAAACATAATCAAACTAAGTATTATTACAGAAATGTCACATAATTGCCATCCTAAAACTTAAAAAAAAACAGATCCTTCAAACATCAATTGATTTCAGCTTGTAAGTAATAGTTTTGTAATTCTAGTGCAAAGCCAATCCATAAATTTTTTTTAAAATATGCAAACCATTTATCAACTATTAA
The DNA here is from genome assembly GCF_000648655.2 of Copidosoma floridanum. The sequence goes on from NW_019384218.1 coordinate 784,655, forward strand.
CCTGTAATAGATATTTAAATAGAGATCAGATTTACAAGTCAGGAGAAATTAATAAGACTTTGGATGATGGTAAATAAATTTTCAACAATTACATAGGCTAGATTTGCATGGCTCCTACAATGCGTAATTTTTTTGAGTAGCGCATTGGAAAAAGCTGCTTTGGTAGCACTTTCTAATAACGTCTACTTAAATATTTTATATGAAATTGTGATAAATCTTTTATTTTTTTATAGTCAATGTTTACACCTCTTTGTAATCTTTTATGCTTATATACTGTAAAATAACGTGGTTGTACACTGATTTTTAAACCTTGTTCTATTGCATTTTCATCTTTGCTGAAATATAAAAAGTATTTTAAACAATAAGTATCTAAAACACCTTAGTCATTTTAGTTGTATATAGCATTAAATGCACGATGATTAAATCATATACAGTTTTTTTCAGGAGACTTTATTAAATTGAAATACTTATTGACGAGCAGTAATGGAAATGGTCGTCGTAATAGAAACATACGTAAAAATCTTATACAGTAAATTAAAAGACCAATATTCAATGGTACGGCATTTAAATTTAACTGATTTGACGATATTAATTCATAAATTATTCATGACAGCCAACATATTTTAGAATTCCAAAAAAATATAATTATTTTTTATTTAGCAAAATTAAATCAGTTTTATTCACACTGTTCACAAACTACAACTGTCAATCAAATATTTATATATTCAAAATTGCATTCAAAAAAGCACTTTGACTATTGAGGATGAACCACTCTGGTTAGCAGGTTTAGGATAGGGAAAGTGTATTTGTTTTGTCTTGTAAGTGAGAGTTCCAGGTTCAAGTCCTGGTCGAACAATTGCTAAGTACGACAATCTTCTACTGTTAGGTAGTTTTAACTGAAAAAGTCGAGTTGCCTTGACAATGTCGTATTGGATGGGAAATGTAGATAAATTCAATTACTTGCATTCAATACTTACCTATCGATNCTTACACAACATTAATTTTTATTCGAATAATTTAATCATTGTGTGTTTACTTATTGATTGTAGCGTTAATGATAAAAAAGAACACAAATTTGAAAGATTCAGATAATAGAAAACTGCCAACAAAATCTTACTAACATACAAAGCAAAGTTACTTAAACCATTGTAGTTGCTAACTGCAAAAACTACTCCACCAATTTTGCTGAAATTTTGCATACCGATTTTTGATACTTCCTAGATGGTTTAAGTATAGTTCAAAACCAATAAATGAGCTCAAAGTTTTGCAAAACAACGTTAGCTTCGCACTTTAGTTCGATTGAATCTGTTAAGTGGCGTCGAAGTAAAATCGAAACAACCTACCTTTAAATAACATAAACGTGGTTATAACACGCTCGAGTAACGTACCAAATACACAGTCGTTTACCGACAGTGCATAAAGTCTAGAACTGAGAGTCATGCAGCTGGGGATACCAGCAACCGATGACCATGATTGACGAGTAGCCACGTATACTAGGACGTTCGAAGCGCGAACGTATCTAGCGAGATATAAAAAAATGTCTAGCCAGATCACACTGACTTATAGCAATTATATTTCAACAATAAATCAGGAACAACAACCCTAAGTTCAGGCAGCCACAACAGCCTTCTCAGTGATTCATAAGAACGGAATGTCCACAGAGAAGGTGTTCTCCAGGCCCACTTTTCCGACTAACGATGAGCGGTTGGTTATCAGGGGAACGACCCGAAGACGAGATATTATTGGATCAGTAGAGTACCTCGCTCTAGCATGGTCACCGTACGCAGAAATTCCAAGGATTAGAATCACGCTACCCGCACAGCCAGCTCTCTATCATCAAGAATAATAATAAGGAATAGCGAAAAGTATCACTACTGTTCCTTTTGTGGGCCATTACAAGTATTGACGTTTCTTACATAAGCATCAATCTCATCGGTTCTTTTTAAGGCCACCTAACGTTTGACTATCTTGTCAACAAATACATGTTAACAACCATTTTTGGCAACGATTTGTCGACCAAAAGACTACAGAGTGACCATTATAACTTTACCCTTCCTCTTAAATCTAACCTAGTGATCGTATGTAAATGAAATTTATACCCCTAAGGTAAGATTGACTGCTGAATCTTAAAGTGTTACTTGAATTGATGTAGCATCAATCGTTGAAAAGATAAAAAAATGATTTCCTTGATAAAAATTTGTTGGTTAAATTCGACGCAAGATTCGGCTTGTCCGATGATTTTGACATAGATTGCCACTCTATTAAGTTATTTATCACTTGGTTAAGTATTTAAAAAGTTTAATTGTTGAGGTTGATTATTTAAACTATCACCTCGTACGTAGACTTTTCGTTCTCGAAGTAGCTCGAGTCACTAATGCTAACTTTGGTCCTGACGGCAGCATGTTGTTTACATCGTCTTAAACATTTGTCAGACGCATTTTATTGTTAAGAAAGTAACTATGCTAAGTTTCGGAGAACTATCTTACTTATAGTAGCTGCCGATAATAGCCCACTCACATGCATAACTCACTGCAAGTAATAAGTACTGTTTGAGATTTTATTTTCTTAAAAAAGAAGTATTTGTATTGACACTGATAGACGAGGTAAAACATCATAATGCCCTCTGAGAAGTTTGGTAGTATTATTTGATGAGCGAGTAACTGATTGATAATTGGTAAGAAATAATCATTATAGTCATAATCATTATTATCATTTTTATTATTATTA
>NW_019384218.1:787493-799155 GCF_000648655.2 Copidosoma floridanum
TTATTATTATTATTCATTGAAATTTTCATTTGAAAACTTCAGTACTAAATTTTTGTAACCATTTTTTAATTTTTAATTTATGTTGACTCCCCAGGTTTGATCTTTTATCCTCACCCTTATACCGTGGCAGTTGTGGAACGAATGTGGCCCTCCCCAGTCCTGACCACATACTGGCAATGCAGAAAAATACGCATCTTCTCCCTTACCCAGTCTCGGAGCACATTTGAAAAGTGTAGAAATACTCGCCACCCCTATCCTGATTTTGACATGACGATACGACCACTTTGCGGTGGTGCTGAAACGCACGCCATCCTCTCCTCGATATTGTGGTCTTAACCACGTCAGGCTTAAGTACAATTTTAGAAATTTTTTTTCTTCAATTTTTAACCCACAATTCAATTATTTTTTACATCGTAATAAGCTATTTTCACTGAAAAATTGTTTTTTCATCGTTCCATGTCACACCTTCAGCTCTAGACCTGTCGCGGTTGTGCAAAAGTGTATGCTGCTCTTCCTCCTTGGCTGTGACTCCTCACAGCAGTGCAGCCGTGCATGCTATCATCTTTCAGCTTTCGACCCGTTGTGCCAGCGCAGAAGTACACGTTAATTGAATCCTATTTCTAAAACCAATCCGAAAAGCCGGAGGTGATTAAAATTGGTACACCTTCAGAAGACTTCCTAATACTCTGATGAAACTTGCAAGAGACCTTAATGAATCTTTCACGAGACTCTCCAGCAACTTTTATACTTTTCCTGAACTTTTGTCACATGGTTGACTGCGTGAGACATTCACGTGACTTTGACGAGTTTTTTCTAAGACTTGTATAACAAATTTACAAGACATTCAAGTGACTTCGACGAGACTTTTCTGAAACTTTCACAGAACTTTGCGAGACAGTCATGCAATTTTCACGTGACTTTTACGCAACTTATCGGAAATTTTATGCAGAACTTTTGTTTAATAATTGTGAGACGAGAGAGGTTCACGTGACTTCGACGAGTCTTTTCTAAGACTCTCGCAGAACTTGTGAGACTTTCGTTAAACGTTCACGCGACTTTCACACGACTTCTCTATGACTTTGGTCTTTCTTTTTGCCATGACATTTGAGAGACTTACGTGAGACATTTACACGAATTTCGCGAGATTTTCTGAAACTTTCGCAGAACTTATGTTAGATATTTGTGAGATATTTACGCGAATTTCACGGGACTTTTTAAAATTGTTGTTGCTATGACATTCGGAAGACTTACGTGAGACATTCAAGCGACTTTTACAAGATTTTTCTGAAACTTTCAAAGAATTTTTTTTGTATATTTTTGAGACTAACGTGAAATATTAACGTGACTTTTACGATTTTTTTCCAAGACTTATTTAAAAAATTTATAAGATATTCTTAGATATTTGTGAGACTTCCATGAGACATTGATGCGATTTTCATGCGACTTTCTAAGACTTTGGTATAACAGTAAGACTTTACTTAGAATTTTGTGTCACTTTTGCGAAACCTTTGTTTATTTTACGAGAAGTTTATGTGACATCTACGTGAATATAATAAGATTCTTCTAAGGCTCTTGTAATTCTTTCACGAAACATCACTGAAATTTTCATGAGATTATTTTAACAGTGTGCTTACTGCTTGGGCTTCAATGCATGGTGATCTGTGAGACGTGTTGCTTGACGAGATACTGGATCAGAATGAATAAGCTGGCACAACTTGTATCAAGTCTCATAAGGTGACTGTTCTATCCATTAATAAAAAAAAATTTCTGTAATGTATTTTATCTTACATTCTTATTAAAGGAATACATATTTCATCTCTGTAAGCCTATCTATATGTTGGGATCAGCTGAGCGTGTCCCGGAGCTCGAGGAAGTTAAAGGCGAGAGTAGGCGCTCAAAGATGCTCACTCGAGTGTACTCAATAAATGGCGCTTTATTAGCATACAAAGAATAGAAGGCACAATGGTACGGCGAAGTGTCGAGAGCTGTGACGGCAGCAGAGGCTGCGAGCGTGAGCGTGCGCGAATGCGGCTCATGCGAGGGTCGAGCTCGGACTGGTGTGGGCTGGACGCGCGCCACACTAGGTAGCTGCTTGGCGGCTAGAGAAGGCGGCGGCAGCGCCGCTCGGCGTGGACAGCGCGAAGACCTCGCGTGGCTTCAGCTGCTGCTTGCGTCGACCGCCTGTGTGTGCCTTGACGATAGTCGAAGGCGCCACANACCGTTACGTTACACTATAGTATTTTTAATATGTTATGTAAAAATTTTTGGTGAGCTTATGCCTTGTACTCCTTGAAAATTTAATAAATATTTTTACTGTGTCGCCAGCTCTAGCGTTTTGCCGTGATTCGCGTATGAATTCCTCATTAACGATTTCTCTCAGTGGGCCATCTCTCACTGATCGGCGCTTTTTTCTCCGAGGTGGGTTAACAACTCCATGTTCGTTGTATGTTCTAAAAGTGCTAATATTATGTAAGGATTGAATATAAGCGAATTTTTTTCCAATAACTGTACGTTGGTAAATTAACATTATTCTTTTTATTGCTTAAATAAGGAAGGTTCGTCTCAAAAACGAAAATACAAAAAAAATCGTAAAAATTATTGGAATCAGTTTATTAAACTGTTACACGAACCGTGTCAAAAGTTTAGAACAATCTTTAGCACTGCTTTGTAGTTAATCAAATCCAAAGGTACTCTATTTACTATGCGAAAAATGGAAAATTTCTTTTTAAATCTTGAGTATTATTGTTTGAAATAACACTAGCGTCAGAAAAATAAAGTAAACTAAATCATATTCAATATGAAACGATTATAATAAAAATCTGCTATGTAGTTACTTGGTAGTTTTGGAGATATTTACACAAACGTAAAAAAGCCCTGAATTGTCGTATACTAAATGCATGTGGGAAACAAAGACACACTGTCTGCTATGGTGCAAGACTTTTTTACAAAATCGCTTCCATAACGTGTAAAACTGAAAGTCGTATTCTAAAAAGGCACAGACCTTTTTAAGATTATAAACTTTTATGCTGTGCAAAAAATCTTGGATTATTAAAAATAAATAACACTTGTATTTACAGAAGTGAAGATTCCTCGTACGATTTTAGTGTTTTTTTAACCAATTTTCAAGTGTTTTAATCGCACTATTTAACAAGCTGATTTAATGTAACTATTAAAATAATTCTATAATGTTTCATGTTTGCTCCTGAGCACTGGTGGGTTAACACAGCCGAATTTTTAATGATTGAGTAGGGGGATGATTTTCCTTAACTCAATATTATTGCTTATTCCATAAGCCACTGCAATTTTTTATTTGTTTTTCAAATCAAACTATAAATATGTTGTCTCAGAAGTCAGTAAAGATGAGCAAGTAAATAAACAAATATTTTCGAAAATATAAGAAAAACGATTACTTTCAAAATGTAGCTCTTGTTGGACAGTACTCATTTGCATATCTACACCATGCGCTACAAATAAGCGCATTGCAACTTTAAAATTGTTTACACCGTCTAATGGTGATTCGAAAACACACTCCAGCATTTTATTCCTGTGAACCCATATTTGTTTGTTAGAATACAATCAAAAAATAAGCCTTTGAAAAATGCGTAAGCCATGACCAACAATTAACTTGTTTTACATGAAGCATGATGTAAAACGCATGAAACGTTGTTTTGCTTTCATGTTACTTTAAAAAAATTCATGTGAGAAAAAATTGAACGAATATTTTCTGTATCTTGCTGTAGGAAAAAAATATAAATCACTCGCTAAGAAATAACAATTTAACTTGTTTAATAAGTCATTAAGTTAAATTATTTTTCTAGTTTTTAGAATAATAGATTGGATAAATAAAAAAAAAGGAGAAAACATTTATTTTAAAAATACGCATAGACAGAAATATTATATTTTGCCACAAGGGCATAAATTAGGACCAGTGCGATTGAAGGATTTGGTTTGTGTACGTTGGTGCGTGAGTAGAAACTGACGTTTTTCTTGCCAAAGTAGCAAAGTATTGGTTTTTGGTACATGGAGCAAATGTATCCTTTTTTTCCTAAAGCAGCACAAAAAATCTTATACGCTCAGATAAAGGGGATTAAGATTGATTACATCGCTCTTTGAAGACCTTTGGGTTAGCCTTGGGCTGCAGGACACCTGCGATCGAAAGTATACCTAATTTTTTTACCATAAGTACGTGGTATACTATTTCTTGTAGAGAAATTAAAGAAAGTCTTCAGCGAATAAATGGATTTAAAAGGCGCAAAATGTGTTCTGACAGAGGCCAAGCTCGTAGAACAAAATGATACTCTGCACAACGTAGATTACTTTCTAGAAGAGCTGGGTACCAGTATCAAAATTCAATAATAGAGTAAAAGTAAATGAAAATGCAAATGCATTCTTACAATGGCACAACAATTAAGTTTTAAATTATTTATTTTTTGGTATGACAATTTTGTTACTCAATTACGATTTTGTTAGTACTCTGTATAAAAAAATTCGGGTGGTAAATAAGGATTGCCTGTCACAAAAAAGCTCAACTAGCTATAGCTATATGTCTCTACAACGACTTCATGGCGGAGGTTCATTAGCAGTGATCGTCTTTACGTTTGCAAACTCCACCAGCACATCTGCACGGAAAATTCATTACTACAAGCACTATATATCAGAACTGCAGTAGCAGTATATGACTTACTGCAAGCTACACCAGCGGGTTATCAGTGCTTAAATACTTTTATATCCAAAAAAACTGTATTGCAGTATTATGTCAATGATAACAATGAATATATTTGGTGCGCTTTTCATACATGCCATCACTGGATAGGAAAGAAATCACAGTTGCTTGAAGTTTAAAATAGCTGGTACCTAACCAGTCCTGGAAGCAGCAAAGTCAACTTCAGGACTGCCATGACAGAAACAAGAGCTGAGTAGGTCAAAATTAATGATAGATAAACATGCAGGAAGTATTATCGCTAGCGTATCAAAAGGTTGTCATGCAGGTCTTGAAAAAGTCTCGTAGTGGTCTTGTGAAATTTTTGAAAAAGTGTTATACAAGTCTCGAAAATCGCCTAAACAGCTCATGATAGTCTTACAACAGTCACATTAGTTACACCAAAGTTTTAGAAAAGTCGCGTGAAAATCATATGATTGTCTCACAAAAGTCTCACCAAGTTCTGTGAAAGTCTCAGAAAAGTCTCATTAAAGCCACTTTAATGTCTTGTAAGTTTTCTGTATAAGTCTTAGCAAAGACTCGTCAAAGTTGTGTAAATGTCTCACACAGTCAATCATGTGACAAAACTTCAGGAAAAATATTAAAGTTACTAGAGAGTCTCGTGGAAGGTTTGTTAACATCTCTTGCAAGTTATGTCAGGGTATTAGAAAGTCTTATAAATAAGTACCAATTTTAATTACTTCCGACTTTCAGGTTTGGTATTAGAGATAGGAGGCAGTTAATGTATACTTCTGCGCTGCCACGAGAGGTCAAAAGTTAAAGGTGATAGCACGCATGGCTGCACTGCTGTAAGGAGTTTAGGCTGAGGAAGAAGAGCAGCGTACACTTTTACATAACCGTGACAGGTCCAGAGCTGGAGGTGTGACATTTTTTAAATTACGCTCAAGCCTGACCACGATGGTAGTGAGGACCACGATGAGGAGGGGATGGCGTGCGTTTTAGCACCACCGTAACGTGGTCGTATCGTCATGTCAGAATCATGATGGGGGTGGCAAGTATCCCTACACTTCCCAAATGTTTTCCGGAACTGAAAAAGGGAGAAGATGCGAATGTTCCTGCATTGCCAGGATGGCGTCAGAACTGGGGAGGGCTGCATTCGTTCCACAACTGCCACGGGATAAGGGTGAGGATAAATGATTAAACCTGGGAAATCAAGATAAATTAAAGATCAAAAAATGTTTACAAAAATATATTACTAAAGTTTTCAAAAAAAAATTTCCATGAGTAGTTATAATAANAAAAGGTAAAATTTTTAAAAATTAATGTTTGTTTTTAAAATAATTGCACAAGTTGGTGATGCAACGACGATAATGTTCAACATTAATTTTTTCATCTTGAGTACATTGATTATTCATGAAATCTAGATAAATAAGAATAAATTGTTATCACAACTTACAGATTATCATTTCATGTTATGTTTTTTTATAATATTAAATGATTAAAGTAATATAAGAAACTATAACTTACTGAACAAACTAAAATAAATAATCTTAGGAATTCTTTGCGTTCCCTCCCAACCAGTAGCCATCATTTTTAATAAAATTTTTTTCCTCCGACAATCGTAGCCATGATTTTTCTAGCCCTTCTTGTAGCATCATTTTTATGTTGTATCAAAACTTGAGATAACTCCATTTAGCTAATAAATACATTCGATCCTGGGATCAACTCTATCTATAAAATTGTTTTGGCTTATGAAATTTAAAATTTTTTTATACGTTTGATCAAAGCTTCTTATATAATTATTTACTTTGTCATTACTCAATTTATTCAGATTTTTATTAATACTATTGTAGTGTTAATCTACAATAAAGAGTCAACTTTCATTATATACTACAGAAATGTACACATTTATCTTTTGTCTTGGAAATTGATTGATAATACGAGCATAATTTTAATGGATCCACTTCTTAATTTTAAAATAGTATCATTTTTATTAAGCATGATTTCACAAAGCTCTTTAATCGTATTTTCTAAAGTACTTATTTTTCAAAATTTTGGAGTATGGTGTTAGAATTATTATCTTATTTTGACTCATTCTCCTTATTTTTTTTTCAAGTCAAGTAGTTTAGATTCAGCAAGTTTTCGCAGTTCCATTTCATGATCAATTTTTTTTAAGCCTCTTCTAATTGTAGTTTTCATTTTGACATATCATGATTAAGTTTAACTATATTTTCTCACAGCTGCTCTTCAATTTTCTTCATAGAATCATGTAAAGCTGTCAGCATATCTTAATTGTATAAAAAATATTTATGTCAGCTATGTTACAGTCGTTATTGACATTCATGTATGCTTAGTACAATAATGATTTCGTTAAACTAAAAACATTTTTTTTTACTCAAATTAACTTGAATAATGGGTTAGCATCACAAATGATCTTCAGTTCAGCGCAGAAAAGCGTAAAGTCAAGACAAGGAGCAAGAAGGAGAAAAGTACAAATTGAGAGCAAGACAGTACCTAGTCAAATTTTAGAGCATGAAAAAGCCAAGTCAGACTTTAAGTGAAGAAAATAAATGAGTTGGCCTTTTTTTACTCATAATTTATGGAATGTTCATGCATCGTAAGTAAATATTTTTAATAAGCGTCTGAAGCGCGCCTGATTCGTCTAGTAAAAAAAAAATAGCGCAAGAATAAACTTTGTAATCTTATGACCATGTACCTTTAGTATTAATTACAATCTTTCCACCAGTTTTAACTTCAATACCCTCCAGATAGTTCTTGTCATCTGAAAACCAGGATAATAAAACAAATCCACAGTTTACGACGATATTAAATTTTTCGTTATACCTATGTAGTCACACATATTTAACAAAATGCTTAAATTTTTATTTTAGATATTAATAAATTTATACAAGACCTTTTTGCACTAACGAGTGTTACAAAAAAATTACAAGACACAGCTTTGATACAATAAATTTTTTTTTTTCAAAGAATGTATCATTGATTTTAAAGAAATATTTCTTTAACATAGCTATTACGGAGGTTCAGGACTTTTTATAGAATCTTTGATACCATTAAAAAAAATTTGTTACATTTTTGAGTAGATAAACCGTACGCATGATTTTTTCTAAATTGTCTTCCGGGTGTTTTTTTTTTTTTTTTTTTTTTTTTTTGGAAAAACATTTTTAAAATTCAACTCGATAACGTAGCTCTTGTAAGGAAATAGACTCTTACAGCCCTTAATCCTTCAATGTAGACGCTCAAAAAACGTTCGTATTATTTAATCTCTTAAGGAATAAGCAAGAATTAAAAAATGTGTCTCTTTCTAGTCATTCAAAAGAAATATCAACGCAAACGTAAAAAGGTCGTAAGAGGCTCCAATGCTATGTATCTGAGAGAAAACCAAGCATTGTTTGCTGTCAACTCATTTTTTTACCCAAAAAACTGTAAAACCATCTAAACCTTATTAAATAAGCGTGTGCGCAATGAAAACATCCATGTTGCCTAGTGTTTAAAGTCCCATCCAAAAAGCTGCTACATGTTCCACGCTCATGCTATGTTTTAAGCTTTACGTTTAAGAAATTCGAGACATCTTTTCAGGTAAACTACTATTTTCTTAAAAAAAGTAATTCAAAACATAAATATAACAAATCACTTATTTCTAGCAGTTTCACATCATACCAGTTTTTACTCTATTTAGCAAACTACTTAGTTGTAAATTTTACGTCTCGGCTTGGCATAAAACTGAAACTTTCATGTTTTTTCCAAAACACTAGTAAAAGAGTCATTTTGAAAACAGATCAAAAAAAGCACCCATACGCAACATATGTCTACTCACGCACCAACGTACAAAAACCAAGTCCTTCAATCGCACTGGTCCTAATTTATACCCTTGTGGCAAAATATAATATTTTTGTCTTTGCGTATTTGTAAAATAAATGTTTTCTTCTTTTTTATTTATCCAATCTATTATTCTAAAAACTAGAAAAATAATTTAACTTAACGACTTATTAAACAAGTTGAATTGTCATTTTTAAGCAAGTGATTTATATTTTTTTCCTACAGCAAGATACAGAAAATATTCGTTCAATTTTTTCTCACATAAATTTTTTTAAAGTAACATGAAAGCAAAACAACGTTTCATGCGTTTTACATCATGCTTCATGTAAAACAAGTTAATTGTTGGTCACGGCTTACGCATTTTTCAAAGGCTTATTTTTTGATTGTATTCTAACAAACAAATATGGGTTCACAGGAATAAAATGCTGGAGTGTGTTTTCGAATCACCATTAGACGGTGTAAACAATTTTAAAGTGGCAATGCGCTTATTTGTAGCGCATGGTGTAGATATGCAAATGAGTACTGTCCAACAAGAGCTACATTTTGAAAGTAATCGTTTTTCTTATATTTTCAAAAATATTTGTTTATTTACTTGCTCATCTTTACTGACTTCTGAGACAACATATTTATAGTTTGATTTGAAAAACAAATAAAAAATTGCAGTGGCTTATGGAATAAGCAATAATATTGAGTTAAGGAAAATCATCCCCCTACTCAATCATTAAAAATTCGGCTGTGTTAACCCACCAGTGCTCAGGAGCAAACATGAAACATTATAGAATTATTTTAATAGTTACATTAAATCAGCTTGTTAAATAGTGCGATTAAAACACTTGAAAATTGGTTAAAAAAACACTAAAATCGTACGAGGAATCTTCACTTCTGTAAATACAAGTGTTATTTATTTTTAATAATCCAAGATTTTTTGCACAGCATAAAAGTTTATAATCTTAAAAAGGTCTGTGCCTTTTTAGAATACAACTTTCAGTTTTACACGTTATGGAAGCGATTTTGTAAAAAAGTCTTGCACCATAGCAGACAGTGTGTCCTTGTTTCCCACATGCATTTAGTATACGACAATTCAGGGCTTTTTTTACGTTTGTGTAAATATCTCCAAAACTACCAAGTAACTACATAGCAGATTTTTATTATAATCGTTTCATATTGAATATGATTTAGTTTACTTTATTTTTCTGACGCTAGTGTTATTTCAAACAATAATACTCAAGATTTAAAAAGAAATTTTCCATTTTTCGCATAGTAAATAGAGTACCTTTGGATTTGATTAACTACAAAGCAGTGCTAAAGATTGTTCTAAACTTTTGACACGGTTCGTGTAACAGTTTAATAAACTGATTCCAATAATTTTTACGATTTTTTTTGTATTTTCGTTTTTGAGACGAACCTTCCTTATTTAAGCAATAAAAAGAATAATGTTAATTTACCAACGTACAGTTATTGGAAAAAAATTCGCTTATATTCAATCCTTACATAATATTAGCACTTTTAGAACATACAACGAACATGGAGTTGTTAACCCACCTCGGAGAAAAAAGCGCCGATCAGTGAGAGATGGCCCACTGAGAGAAATCGTTAATGAGGAATTCATACGCGAATCACGGCAAAACGCTAGAGCTGGCGACACAGTAAAAATATTTATTAAATTTTCAAGGAGTACAAGGCATAAGCTCACCAAAAATTTTTACATAACATATTAAAAATACTATAGTGTACCGTAACGGTCGTATACAAACGGTTACAACTTTTAAAATCAGTCTGAGAGACACTATTATTTCTTGCATTGTCTGAAATAAATATTTGTTTTTTCTTCGCACGTATCTAGCGTAAGATTTAAATGCAAAATTATGTATTTAAATTTTCTATCTAACGATGGACATGTGAAAGATACTGGTTGGATTACGATTTATGTGCCGTTTTCATACGCTTTGCAAACCATTCGCCTGATCTCAGCTGTCATTTAAACAAACTTTTAAATAATATGATTACATTATAATATGATTTTTATCATCATTTGAAAACTAAAGTTTCTAGGCCTTAAACGTTAACTAACCCACTTTCGGCCACCTTTCCCTACGTATTATTTTTAGCAATACATGTGACCTTTTTAAATACATGTGATCTTTTTAAACCACATTTATACTGCTGTTATTATTCAATTACGTTGTTGAAAATTGGTATTGTTTACACATTAATAAGTTCAAAGGCTTATTTTATAGCACTTGTTTAGTTAAAAACAGCTCATAGGGAAAAAAAGTGGTAACAGTGCTATCTGAACCAGTTAAACAAATTTGAGTTTATATGATACTCTTATTCTGAGTAATAACTCTTGTACTTTTACCTTTAATTAAACTCGATCGATCAACATAACAATCTCTTTATTAGTTATTTTTATGTTACGCATTTTTTAGTGAAAACAAAATTAATAAATTAACGTTACTTAATTTTGTTAAATATTTTAACTTGTAAATCATACAAAAACACAGTGACTGCTTGAGAAATTAGAGATTAAAAAAAACATTCATTTACATTGAGAGGTTTGAGTTGAAATTATTGCTGCGTACAATAACGCTTTAACAATTTGTTCTTGCTCATTTCAACTATAGCACAATGCTATCTGTATTTCAATAGCCCCTGAAGGTCTGTTTTTATGGCGATGGCATAAAGCAACAGCTTGATTCTAAGCTTACTTGAAGATTTTTCCAGTAGCTTCGACTCGTTACTTTAAAATAATTCTAACTAGTTTGCTGCCTTACCAACATCCTCACAATCGGTTGCTTTTATACTTGTAAGGCCTATCAGAGATACATCTTAAGTTCTAAATTGCTACTAATCATAAGCCTGTTCTTGTTGATATTTATCACCTCTGCAACGTTTTTACCATGCTTCAGACAGTTCATTTTTGGAACGAAGTTCTTTATGTCGCGTACTCGGGGGGCTGGAATTTTAAAGCCGACAGATTTTTTGAAACGAAAGTGGTTTACCCGAAGTCTCTTCATCTCAAGTTTCCCCCCTTACCCCGTCCCCCTCACCAACTCTTCTCTACACACCTTCCCACCCCCCGCTATATATGTATATCTGCCAACCGTGCCGTGTTACTCTTCTGCACACCTTTGCCCACCATTCCCTGTCACACTCCCAAGCAAT